>RPOG01000170.1:0-300024 GCA_008086565.1 Thalassoma bifasciatum
GGCAGGGTTTGATGAGTCATTTAGATTGTGACTAATGTAGATGTCATTGATGTATTTTTGCATCTCCTCACTCCTGTCAGTTCAGGTTCTTGTGATGTCTGGTCAGCATGTTGCTACAGCGTGTTACAGGCTCATATGGCACAGGGAAATCAAAAACTAAATGACATTTGTCCGAGTTGAAAATTTCCTCACATGCAAACACATGTTGACAACATTGCTTGAGTTGTAGGGGGCTTTGGACGGAAGCGTCTGCTAATTGAAAGTGTTAAATTGTAGAATTGTTGAATCCGTGAGTCAGAATCAGGACACTTCATAATTACTGTGGGCAAATCATGTTTATTATTATTATTATTTTGATATAACTATTAAAAATAAAAAAATTCAACTTTGTCTCATAATTTTAACTAAATGATCTCACAATTTTGGTTTTGTATCTCAAAAGTTACAATTTTTCATGATTTTGACTTAAATTTTGTTCAATTTTGACTTTGTATCTAACAGTTTTTTGCCTTTTTTCTATCTGGAAATATATCAATCTTTTAATATGGGCCAAAAACTAATTCTCAACAAAGCCAATTTTTAACTTTTTTTTTTTCGTTTACTGGAGGAAATAGGCTTCCATAATATGCCTCACCTCATGCTAAAATAAAAAGAATAGCATATATATTGCCCCTGTGTAGAAGAATTAATGAGACCTCAAATCTTAGTTAAAGTTTGACTTAGTTTTACTTGGATTTTGAGATCTTTAACCTGCTAAGGCTGGATTATGCTCCCCCGCAGACAAGACGCGGGGATAAAAACACGCCCAAGATCCGTATGAGAGAACGCATGAGGCTTTTATACTTTTTATCTGTCCATGTGCTGTTGGTTTGCTTCCATTCCCAAACTGCAGGGGACACAGGATCACGAAAGCACGTCTACAAGAGCATTTAACGAGTGTAGAAGAAGTCTGCCTTTGTTGTTGTTTACAACATTATTTCTTCGCTTTTTCCTCTTCCTTTTAGAGTGTTATCACAAAGATTAGTCATCACACAGTTAACAAGGTGATCTGTGTGTAATGAATCAAATAAATTCGTGTACTTTTGCACTTTTGACACTCAAAGTTTCGGGTCGGCCACCATGTTCTCCGTGCTTTTCCGCACAGCAATGAGAAATTTTCAGAGGGGTATGATGCGGAATTTTTCTGTGTGAGAGGGACCACGCAATGGCAGGAGTGCTAAAATGGCATCATTCATCAGCTTTAGGCGTAGCGGAGCACCCGGATGTGGAAAGCATAGAACAGGCTACAAGCCTTCGTCAATCATCAAAATGCTATACGGCGTTAGCAAACTTAGATTAATCACATTTCAACCGCTAAGTTTGTTTTACAGTTTATGTGACGGATGTAATTAGTGAAAGAATCACTCAGATGGTGATCACAAAATATGGGAGGTCCCACCTGTCTGAGGTCACATCTATTGTCTGTACCTTGAGTACTCACTGTCCTTTCCACCAGAGGAATCCAGAGTTCAAACATATCAAAAGTGTTGTTGACTGGGAGCTATAATTTCACAATTTTTGGCAAACCTTTCCACAGAAAGAACAAAGTTGACTACAAAGAAGACACTGAGCAATGATACAGCCGTTTTGTTTGCATGATTTCATCACACTAGACTGTGGAAAATGTGAACGCATCTGCTGTGTTTGGTCACCTGAGACTAATAACTCGAACTCCTACAAGTTTTTACCTTAAAAGCTCAAATTTCACCCAGATGTAGATGACAAGATGTAGAAGTGATGTGGTGGATAGCTTGTGTCTGCATTTTGAACTTAATGATGTTCAAAAATGTATTATAAAAATTGATAGGAAAAAAAGGGTTTCAGCTGCATTTATCCCAATGTGGACTTTAGCAACATATAAAAACATGGCATTTTCTTACACTCGCAACTTCTTTCAAGTGAAGTGTCACTGATAAATTTTGACCTTATGGCTCTAAAGTCATAAGCTCTGAACACAGCTGGATAAATTAGCCAGAATTGGGTGGGAATAAACGTTGAGTTGACACAAAGGTGCCAGCTTTGCGGACAGCTTACGGTGCCTCCAACTGGTCATGATCAGGAAGAAAAGGGGAGTACAACAGTATATTTTCACTAGGTCTGTAAAAGTGCATTTCCACTTCAGCATTTCCTGTCTGAGAGTGCAACACAGACTGTCGGAACATGCTGTCCTGCTCAACATCTTGACAGGCTGCTGCATCAGAATAATACCAGTTGCCCAGTGCGGCTATGCTTTAATATAAATATCAACAAGGTGATATTGTCAACAGGTGAGAAAAACTCACACATTTTGAATATTAAAAGATTCCCCTGGACATAAATTTACCACCAAAAAGGAGGACAGGTCTAGGCAAAGTTGGATGTTTGGTCACTTCAGTTATCATCATATTAATGGAAAACTCTGGAGAGAAACACTTCTGTCAAAACTAACTCTATGAAACTTGCCATAGCTACAAGACAAAACCATACCTACATAATGACCTTTTCCTTGTCACTTCAAGGACATTAATTAAGGTGGCAAGTCAAAAGAAAGAAGATGTGAGGAAAGGTAAGACGTAAATCCAGTGTTTGCTGCAGTTTGAAGACTAGCTTGGACGTGTCCTTTCTGTGTGACTGCAAATCCGGTAGGATCTACCTGCCAACCCAAGCCAACGTTAGCCCACACATATATCATGCTTTAGCCAAGTCCTCCAGAAACTGACTGGTCAGGGAAGTTTCCTCCCGTTGCAGATGATGACTCCACCTCTCAAAATGCCCCTCACAGCCTGGACCTGCTGTGAAGCCCCTTTCACATGGATCGCACACAATTTCTGGACATTTTGCCTTTTCCCTTTTACACATTTCTCAACCAACAGAAGACTGTCAGTGCCAGACATTTTCTCAAAATACCTATGGCTTGTTAAAAGTGAAGGGGGATGTTTGGTTAGCCAAGTATCTGTTTCTGTGTTAATACCCCTACACCATGTGCGTGGACGTTTACGTTTGGTACAAACACAACACTGGCAAGCACAGAATCCAGACCACTGAGGCAGACGGGGAAGAGTACGAAGCAGATAAACTAAACTCGCCCAGCCTGTTCACTCATCAGCTCAACAGGAGGTTCAACAGAATAATACCAAAGCTTCTTTCCAGTCCATCTCAAAGGATTTGTGTCTCCTCTTCATACTCAGCCTAGCCTGGTCATTTCTGGAGATTTTAGAGCATGCTCTGTTGGGAGAGTTGCTCTCTTTCTTCTCGGATCCAGCTGACTTTGGCTGTTTTTAATTGCACACCCAAGCTTTGATGCAAGTCATGTGCTCCAGGATTCAGAGCCTTGTTTTCCAGTTTACATGGGGTCACTGATTGAAAGACACAGTACTTTGTCTTAAGTAGTGCTTCTTGTTTTTGAGCTCTTTTGTGGCACTAAAAATAGAACTGGGATGAGATAGATGCACATTACTGGCTTTGCACCACAGACAAGCACAAGTTTCCTTTAACGCTTCCTGCTTTAGCCTGAGAGTTCATGCTTGAATGGGGGGGGGGGGGGGGGGGGGGGGGGGGGGGGGGGGGGGGGGGGGGGGGGGGGGGGTGTGTGATTGTGTGTTTGTGTGTGAGTGGGCAGCCCCTGAAGTCTTACTGACTGGGGTTTAAGCCTTGGATGGTGGATCCCAAAAAAATCCTAGAGCTGCATGTGAGCCCTTCTGTAATGTGCAGCTTCTTATCTGGCCCTGTGCGACTGTGGCTCCGCACAGTGGCTCCAAATGTAGGTTAGAGGGGGGTCGAAAGGGGGGTTTAATGGCACTTGTTCTCAGAAAGACTATAATGTCCAAGGATCAGTCAGGATAAATCAAAATCAGCTTTGAAAAAGAATAAATACCAGCATTTAAGCGTTCCAACTAATTGATTCTGGGGGTAAAGGCTCATTATTCATCCCTCTGAACAGTTGGGCCATGAATTATTGAATGTGTGCTAGTTTGGGAGAAACACTGGATGGTGGATATCTGGAAGATTTGAAAGCAAGTTGCAGACGTGGAAGTATCAGACACATTTTACCATCCCAAACACACCATGCAAAGAGCTCTTTCTTCTCTCTGTTTTTGGAATGAACGAAAAATATTTTAGGGAAATTTTATTTCCATCCCTAGAGGCTGAGCTGTTTCAGTATACTATCTCCATGCAACACTCGCTCCTCCAAATCCTCCTCTGTCAGAACATGGACCCAAATGTGGGACATCTCTTTCTGCTGAGCACCACCAAACAAAATCAAGAGAGGAAGTCTGGAGAGTGATTTGGAGGAACAACAAACGGAAAAAAGAGTAGCGGTAGACCAATGTTTTTTTTTTTAGAGCCGATGCCGATGATTAGTCTTCAAGGAGGCTGATAACCGATATTTGGAGCGAATATTTATTTGCTGTAAAAGTGAAAGTACTGGTGTCAAAATTTTAAAATAATACAAATGCCATTTGGTTAACTGTGGTGAAAAGCTTTTAAGCATATGTTTATTGAAAGGATTGTGAGGACGTACAAGACAAGCTTGAGCTCTAGACATGCCTGACTGTAATCTACTGCTTAAAATGAGATTGTTTGCCTCCTAACAGGTTATTTCTCTGCTATTTCTCAGCTTCCTGATCAGGTTGAGCAGGGCTGAATTGATTTATGGCACACTGAAGCCCCAATGGCAATGCTACACAGACTGACAAAGTTTAGCAGTGAGAAGAGAGATCTGAGTTTTTCTTTGTCTTCTCTTTTTATTCTGCCCTGCCCAGCTGTCAGCCAAGCTGAGCACTTATGGGTGGGACAATGCTGGAGACAGATCAGTGATTTCAGACAGGGTCAGCTGCACAAAAGACAAAATTTCAGCTGATCTCTGATAGGCCAATTGTTGATGAGAAAATGGTCGATGCTGATATGTGTCAAAATGCCAATATCAATGCCAATTATGAGGCCAATTTTTGGTCAGTCCCTAAAAGAAAGCCACCCTGCTTTGGCCCATCCAGCCATCCAGCTATCCACTCAGCAATCCTCCTTTTCATTCATTTTTTTCTTTTATCTATCCATCATCCAGCTATCTGTCCTTCCTCATCCATCCACCATCCTTCATCCATACATCCCTTTTAAAATTAATCTATCCATCCACCTCTCCTTCTTTTAATCCATATACCTTTCAATCTATCCATCAATCCATCAATCTGCTCATCATCCATCCATACATCTGTTTATTTATACCTCATTCATCCATCTTTTCTTCTTTTTATCCATTCATTCATCCAGTCATCTACCCATCCAACAGTCTTTCTTTTCTTCCATCCTTCAAACTTTCTTTGTTCATCTTTCCATGTGACCTTCCTTTCATACCCTTTTATCCATCAGACCTACTTTTTATCCATCCTTACATCTACCTATCACACCTTTTTATCTATTCATCTATCCACCTGGTAGACCGTCTCTCATCCATCCTTTTTTCTACTCATCAGATTTTCAATTTGACTGCCAAGCTTGAGCTTGTTCTCGTCCTGTCCTTTTTCTCTTTCCTTTAATCATCTGTCCATCACCCATGCCTCTACACGACATCAACAATCTATCCAGAGAAGCCATCTACTTGTCAACAATCTCTCCTTCCATTCATCAGTATAAATCTGTTTGATTAATTGATTTATTATTATTATTATTATTATTATTATTATTATTATTATTATTATTATTATTATTGTTATTATTATTATTATAGTGTAGTTTATTTATTTATTTATTTTCGATCCTGCGAACTCTGGTCAAACCACCAATCCTTCATTCATCTTTTTCCTCCATTCTTCCATCTTTCTAACCATTTTCCATCCCTCTGTTCTCTGATGCAGTCTGGATCTAAGTTTGAATATTTTTCTCCTCAGAAACGGAGGAACTGTTGCTTTCAGAGACTGGATGACTGGATTTCTTTGGAGAGGATTGGCAGAGAAAGTGGAGGAAGGAAGAGAGAGGGAGGAGGAGAGAGTTAAAGACAGAGAGGGTGGAGGAGAGACCACCAGGTCGAGCCTGGCTGTGATGAGCTAGAGCTAGCTTTCAAACATGAAGGCGACAGGAGCTGTTTGTTTCAGGGACTCAGAGTTCCCTCTTTTGTTCACGGGAGGAGATGCTTCTTATTCAGAGGTATAACTTGTGAATATTTTGGTGTCTTTTTAAAAACATTTTGAAGATACAGTTCTGGCATAATTCACTTCATAAAGCTTCAAGTAGTTCCCATGTTCAGTTCTTGTGAGACATTGACTTGCTCTTTAATCAATCTATGAAGGTGCGTTTTTGCAGGAATGCAGATTTGCAGTGGAAAAGTGCAGATCTTGAGGAGGTCTATGGTTTGTAATTGTTCTGGGATGAAAATGCCTGCTCCTGTGTTTACACACTTGGAGTGTCAGCCTTTCTGAGCTGCAGAGCCTACAGGGTGTGCAGAGCTGGGATCCCTGAGTTAATAGATTTCCGTCCCTAGTGCTTTAAGTGTGTTGATCTCCTGCTGACGACTTCACACTCCGCTGTAAGCACAGAGATCAGGGGGTGGGGGTGGGCGGCTTAGAATAGAGCCTCCTTAACACTGCAAACATTTGGTTAATGTACCTTATTACTCCCCCATTGAGCTGAATTTCACTTTCCATTCACAGGATGCTAAAAAGACACTCCTGAAATTCTACGTCTCGCACGGGCCATTGATATTTATGCTTGCAGACGCAATTTGTTTAATCCCATAAAGAAATATTTGTTTCTTAATTCCCCCTCTGACTGGACGTAGGAGGAGCAGGGGAGCAGTCAGAGGCCCCTAGATATTAATTGTGCTGTATGTTCTGCGTTAATTCTCTCCTCCTGTGGTCTTTGCTCTGCTGCTGAATGTTTTCTTTCCAAACATGGATGCTCCCAGCTATCTGTGCCTCTCTGTTTGTTGTGCTTCCCTGGTGCTCTTGTCTCTGTTATGTTACTTATGTCACACTCTGTGCTTAGCATCACATAATACTCCTTCCTCCAAGCTGCTGGCTTCTTCCTCCTCTCATTCTTCCTCTCCCTTAGTAGATATTTGTGTGTCTGTATCTTTGCCTCTACACTTTACTCATTTTCCCTCTTCCACTTCCCACACACACACTCAGTGTCCTTGTACTGTGGGCAGCCTACGTATCCACACAAGCACTTGAGACAACTTTTTTTTTTCTCATACCAACAAGCCACTTAGCAGCTTTATATAGCAACTATCCAAGGAGAGGATTAACAGCAGGAAACATCAACAGAATAGCTTGCAGTGATATGGAACACACTCAAACACACACACACACACACACACACACTCGCGCAAACCCTGCACACTCATTGTACTACTCACTGAGCCTTAGCCACACATTGCACCCTGCCATCTACCTTTTTGTGATGCATTGTTATGTTAGTCATCCAGCTGATGCTCCGGTCCTTGTGCGATTGTGGTGTAAAGTTTAGCTTTTCATCACTCTAAGCGAGCAGAAAGTGTATTTGACTTTGAAAAATCCGCTGGAGCCGCTGAACATGTACGTTTTTTGATCTTTTGTCTCGGTCAGGTGAGGAGCAGCGTGTCGGTTCAGTGCTCGTGGGGAATCGCTCACAGCTGTTCTCTTCTTAACTCGCCAGATCAGAGAAAAATCACACACCTTTGCAGCCCCAGAGCACACCAAACATGCACGCTTACATGCAGTGTCTCGCCTCACACACACGCACAAACTCACACAGCAGCACATTCTTCATTATCATTCTGGAGCTGATAGGCTCTAATTATCTGCCTTGCCTCTGATTAGTCTCTCAGTAACAAGCTAATTAGATGGAGCCTTGTAAAATCATCACCAGCATTACCACAGAGACGTGGTTGGGAAAGACACCAACAAGCAGAAGGCAGGAATGTGTCTTGCTCTGCTCCCCGCCAACATTTGATAGTCAACTAAATGTTAAGTGCTGGAGCTCTGATTTCTTTTTGATTAAGTGCCTTTTAAAGCCCTTCTAGCTTTGCAGAGGAATCTTTATCCTTTCTCATTATTCATCACGCAGGGATTGTTCCGTCTTACAGGGCAGGATGATCTGGCTTAAACTGCATAAACTGCGGCTGTCGACATTTTCAGAGATACCATCTGAACATTGATTAGTTTCTCTGCCCCCACCATACAGTGGCTATTTATCCAAAACGATCTATCGTCAGATCCCAGTCAGAACTTTCCTCTTCACAGAGCAACTTTAAAGCCTGAGCAGAAAGCCAGATTAATTCTCTCCTCTTGCTTCTTCCTCCCTCTGTTATTATCCCTCTAACAATCCTTTTAGGAGCTGTCACACACTTTATAGCTATTGTGTTACAGTTGTGAACACTCCACAGCCAGTCTGGAGCACAGCACATTGTATTTTCCATCAAAATGCATCTCAACTGTAAGCCAGTTAAAAAAGAAATAGGAGCGGTGATCTCAGTGTCTGCTTTCTGCTTTCTGGCTCATTTGAGCGAGCATGATGTGCAGTAAAAGATTTATAGGTGCAATTCATACAGATTGAAGACTTCATATTGTTTTCTGTATGCATGCACTTCTCATTACCAGTGTATAGTTTTCTATAATAGGCTATAATCATCTCTTTAGAGCCATTATGTCACGGAAAATTCAGAGAATTTGCACATTAGAGCGTTCCAGACAGCGACAGCTCATCTGTTGAGTCAGCCCTCAGCCAGTGAAAGGATGCAACGCTAACTCCTGCTGCTTTTGTCTGGGATTAAAGAGTGCATATATAGCCTGTGGTCACACACAGGAGAGCTTTTACATAATGGGATTTGAAATCCATAGTTACTTTTAGTCCTCAGGTTACTAAGGTGAGAGAGAGAAAAGAGAGAGAGAGAGATGTGCTAGTGAAAGCTATACGTCAGCTGTGCGTCTATGTGTCTGTGTGATGGGATTGTTTGTATGTCAGATCCTGTGATCATATCTGTGTGTGTGTGTGTGTGTGTGTGTGTGTGTGTTTGTCCTGGATGGGCCTCCCCTCCTCAGGGTGAGGCAGATGGCCTCTGTGGATCTTAGCCTACTGAGCTGGTTGGCAGCTCTTCTGACATTCCTTCATGCCACGTCGACACAACTTCACAGCCAACATTCACTGAAATAGTGTCTTCGCTCACAATTGGGTGACTTGCTCCACTTTGCAGGAATAGATTGTACACAGAAAGTGCCCTAGATCTGGCCCATGGCAGTGTCAGGAGTTTTTTGTGCACATTGTTTCCAGATTTTGTCATTGCATTTAATGTGGCTAACGAACCCCCGCCATCAGCTCCAGCTACAGGCACACTGCAATCCTGTCACAGAGTCTGCAACGCAGTCGTACACCACTTCTCCCTGCGTGCTGCCGTGCACTCTTGCTGTCTGCCCCGGCTCAGGGTGAGTGAGTTGGTAATTGGATTTCTAGAATCTTCTTATTCACTCCAGTGATGCAGTGTGCAGGCGACAAAATGCCTGCAGCCATGAGGCTTCATCCTGAGACCCTGAGGGGAGATCAAGGAAGCCTTACACAGCCTGCAGACCCAGGCTCAGGCTCTCCCATGAGAGTCTGGGAGTCTGAATCGAGCTCCGATGAGACGGTATGATGACATCACATCCGCCAACCTCCACCTTGGGCCCAAACAGCCCTCTCGACATTCACTTAAACCAATCTCTCCAAGCTGGCAGCATGGAGAAGAAAATGAAGTGAAAGATAACAGGGACATTGCGTGTGAAGATAGTAAAGTAGTGACTTTGACCAAAACTCTGAGCTGAGTGGGGGCTGTATTGGTCTCACTTTCACCCTGCTGATATAAGATTGACTTGGATTTGTTCTAATGCAGCATTTATATCTCACATACCTTCACCCTCAGTGACTCTCCTGCTGTCAGAGCTCTGGGTTCCCCTGGCTGCTTGTCTCCCCTCAACACACACAGTTACATGACAGCTGTCACTTTCAGTAACACAGCTCCTCCACTATCTCTGCTCTCCCCCCTAGGCCCAGACTGGTACCTGAACAAGGTGAAGCTGAAGATCACCGATGTCAATGACAACGTCCCTGAATGGAATATGAAGCCGTACCCGTACCTGGCTGTGGTTTCCCCCGAGGCCCCTGCAGGGACATTTGTCTACCAGCTGCAGGCCCAGGATGGAGATGAGGGCAGGAGTGGAGAGGTGGAATACTTTCTGTCTGATGGTGAGCTTCCTGCTCTTTGTGCGCACACACACACACACACACACCAGTACACACAGGATGTATAGGAGGGGCTGTGTTGTTTTTAAAATAGGTTGACAGGTGATAGCGCCTGAGAAATAAACACTACGAGTCAGGCACACACTGCCACAGGCGTTCACACACTCATTCATGCATTCATACACTCTTTAGGTGTCCATTAGTTTCCGTCTCTCTCTGCCTCTGTATCACCACAGCACTCTCCCTCACTCACTCTATCCCAAACAAACACACACACGCACACACACAAAGCCAGAGGCTTTCACACATTTGTTTATGCACTTATCATGCACTCTTGTCTATCTGTCTGCTTCTCTCTGTTTCATGCACACACAGAATAATGAGAGCGTACACTCATACACACACTCACCCTGGAACACACACACACACACACACACACACACAGACACACACACACACACACACACACAGAGCGGGCTGCTGGAAGTGTGCCAGTGTGGTGGACCCCCTGGTGGTTGTGAGGATAGAGGTTTGTTGGCATGTCAAAGATGGGGGATGTGCTAATCTGGGCAAAGGGGCTTTACCAAACACCACAGACTTCCCTTTGACGCACATGAGTCTGATGCTGCCTGATGTGAGGTAAACCACATTCACCACAATGCACCCCACAGTCTGTACCAGCATGATAAGAACTCTTGTAAGCACTGAGGTTTACCTCTAAAGCTCAAATTAAATACTAAATACCCTGCCTTCAAAGTAATCTAGACCCAATTTCAAGATTTGACTTGTATTTATTTAACCCTCTTATCTGGTGATTAAGATTTAAGACCTCAAGAGGATGATTGTAGCCGGCCTTTTGATGTGCCCAGCCAGCCTGTCTGACCCCATTTTTCACTCTTTAACTGCAGTGAAAAAGTTGATCTTTTATTTAAAAGGTACCCCCAGGAGTTTACACTGGCTGTGTGTTTCTTTGAGGTTGAAGACATGTGTTGAATGAATTTACTTTCTCATGAAACATTTGTGAAGCTTGTTTTTAAATATTCAGAATGAGCACCTTGTTTACACCAGTGTGTGCTTGCCTCACATCCTCTCACACCTTCATATATTTGTTGGTGAGTATCTACCTTAAACTGTTGGCCTTTGGGGAAGTGCAAAAAAACAACCGTGAGGTGTGGGCGGAGAGGAAAAGGAGAAAGTTAAGAATACAGGAAGTAGAGAATAAACAGAGAAAAATTAGAGTGAGCTCATATGGAAAAACCCATTTGGTATTGATCTTCATTTTTCAGCATGCTTATTGTCCTGTACTATCAAAAGGAGCTTTTCTAGTGAGACTTGATTTAAAAAATATATCTTATCATTGGAGGCTTAGAAATGTATTAATGGAACTGGGATATCACTGTTTGACCCAGGAAGCAAAATTTTCTAATTTAAATAGATATATTACTGTATCCGTTTATGGAAACATATTAGCATAAATTACAGAGGAATGTTTGTTGCCTATCAAATAAGCTTTTCAATTGCAAAGTTAAGTTTAAGAAAGAGTACTGCAATTCCAGCAGACAATGCTAGGTAAAGACAACAGTTAAGCAATTCATAGAAAAATAGCTTAAAATTAATGTTCTGGAAGAAATTCTGAAATTAGTAAACCACAGGGTCTCCAGGAGATGTTTTAGTACGTTTGAGTTCACTTCCCCCTGAAAACTTGTCATTTGAACATGACCTTACACAGAGGAGTCCTGCTGATACTGGCTGTTTAATTCTGTTAAACAGGTGAGTGCCATGATTGTGTGTAAAAGGAGCATTCCTGAACAGTCATTCGCAAGCATGTATAGGGCCAGGATCACTACTTTGCCAACAACTGCGTGAAAAAAATAGTCCTACAGTTTAAGAACAATGTTTTGATGGCAAGGGATGTAGGGATTTCTTCATCTAAAGTTCATAGTATCATCCAAAGATTCTGAGAATCTAGGAAAATCTTTGCACATAAGCAGCAAGGCCCAAAACGAACATTGAACACCTGTGGCCTTGGGCCTATCAGAAGGCCCCGCATCAAAAGCCCACATTGTTGTGTAAAGGAATGTAGTACATGGGCTCTGGAATCACTGACATCTACATGTGACAGTTCAGTTCTTTCTACCATGCAAAGACAAAGCCACGCACCTACAACAGCCAGAGCAGCTGACGCCAGCCCATGCTCACCTGAGATGGTCAGATGCCAAGTGGAAAAGTCTGCTGTGGTCTGATGAGTCCACATTTCAAATTGCTTTTGGAAATCATGGATGTGGTGTCCTCTGGGCAAAAGGGGAAAAAGACCATCCAGATTTTTACCAGCAAAAAGTTCAAAATCCAGCATCTGTGATGGTATGAGGGTATATTAGTGCCCATGGCATGGGCAACTTACATCTGTGATGGCACCATCAATGCTGAAAGATACATCCAGGAATTGGAGCAACATAATGCTGCCATCCAAGCCACATCTTTTTCAGAGATGTCCCTGATTATTTCAGCAAGAAAACGAAACCAAGACACACTTTGCACTTCTTACAACAGCGTGGCTTCATAGTAACTGAGTGCTGGAGCTAGACTGGCCTGCCTGCAGTCCAGACCTGTCACCCATTGAAAATGTGTGGCACATTATGAAACGCAAAATACAACAACAGAATCTCCCGACTGTTGAGCAACTGAAATTGTCCAAAAATATAAAAATAAAAAATATAAAAAATAAATGTTATCAGTTTGAACAATTAATCTCTTGTCTTGGTAGTGTTTTCAACTCAATATAGGTCACACAGGATTTCAAATCATTGTATTCTATTTTTATGAACATTTACACTGCGTCGCAACTTCATTGCAATAGGGGTTGTTTCAGTAGAATCCAAGAATGCACTTGCAGGTTTTAATGATGATTACAATCATTATGTGTTTCACATACGTTATTCCAATCATTGAAATTAGTATATCCGTCAATCTACTGTCAGAGAGAAAGCTGAAAAAAATGAGTGTTTTCAACAGGTTACTGAAAACAGACACTCTGTCCTCTAACCTTGTGCCCTTAATTAATGATATTCCAAGGCTACTATAAGACAGAGTAAAGTGTAAATTAATACTATTGTCATGATGTGTAAAAAATATATATATAATCATATGATCTCAACAAAATATAACACAGATTTTTGCAATGAAAAAAAAAGTTATCATTTAAATACACTGACTTTTTCCTCTTAGTTTTCCATTTTTATCTCCATATTGACAACTCATCAAAAACATAAACTAAAATAAACACATAAGTAGATAGAATTTTAAATCGATGCGGTCAAATACTTTCACTGCTGTACATAGTAATAGTAATGATAATAATAGTAATATTAATAAAAGTAGTAACGTGCTGTAGCCCACCAAATCAAAACCCACCTCAGTAATAACATTCATTTTAAACCACTTTAGTCGGCCTCCCCAGCACAGTACAGAAACAGCACTTCTTAAAATCACCAACGACCTTCTCCTGCCCTCTGATTCTGGCCACCTCACCATCCTCATTCTCTTTGACCTCACAGCTGCATTTGACACAATAAACCACACTATTCTACTCTTCCGCCTGGAACACACCATCAACATTACCGGAACCGCACTCTCCTGACTAAAATCCTACCTTACGGACCATCAACAGTTCATACACATCAACAACTGCTCCTCCAACATTGCCCCCCTGTCTCAAGGCGTCCCCCAGGGCTCGGTGCTTGGTCCCCTACTTTTCATTATCTATCTGCTCCCCCTTGGAAACATCATCCACCAACATGGCCTTCACTTTCACTGTTATGCGGATGACATCCAGCCGTACATTTCCACCAAATCTGTAACCACAACAACCCACACAATTACTAACCACCTCACTGCAATAACAACATGGATGGACCAGAATTACTTATTACTCAATTACAATAAGTCAGATCTCACACTCATCGGCCCCAAGTCCCTCACAGATCACCATCAAAACTTCAGTCTCACTTTCAATAACTCAATCTTATCTCTCCCACCTCACATCCGTAACCTTGGCATCATTTTTGACAACAACCTCACCTTTCATCACCACGTCACCCAGCTTACCAAAACAGCCTTCTTTCACCTCAGGAACATAGCTGGCCTCCGTCCATTTCTCTCTTTTTCAGCCGCCGAAACACTCATCCACGCTTTTATTACTTCCCGTTTAGACAACTGTGACAGTATCTTCTATGGTTCATCCTCCAAAGTCCTCCATAAACTACAATACATCCAGAACTCTGCCGCACGCCTCCTCACCTCCACCCGCTCACGTGACCACATCACCCCCGTCCTTCATTGTCTCCATTGGCTCGCCATCCCGTACCGTATACAGTTTGAAATTCTTCTCCTTACTCCCAAAGCTCTCCACCGCCAAGCCCCTCCCTACCTCACCGACCTCCTCCACCATCACACTCCAAGCCACAGGACCAGGCACCGAACCTGGAGGGGACAGAGCCTTCTCCATAGCTGCCCCCTCCCTCTGAAACTCACTCCCCACTCACATTCAAAACTGCTCCGATCCATCATCCTTCAAATCTCTGTTAAAAACTCACCTTTTTAAGTTAGCTTTTAATCTGTGATTGCACTGATGTTTTATTGTCTGAATTGACTTAATTGATGTATGCATTTATGTCTGCTTTTTAAATTGTATAGTGTCTTTGAGTTTTGAAAAGCGCTATACAAATACAATTTATTATTATTATTATTATTATTATTATTATTATTATTATAAACTATAGATTTTTGAGCTGCAATTAATTTCCTGTCTTTAAAAAAGTGTTTAGAAAGAAACACCGCAGTCTGCTTCATGACACCTTTCAGTCTCACATGACCACATATCTATATCTATGTATCTCGCTATCGATTTATCTATCTATCTATCTATCTATCTATCTATATATATATATATATTGGTCAAGAGCCCTTCACCATCCATTTCATTCACTACACTTCTTTTCTTGCAGTACAGATCTCCATATAACTTAGGAATAAGGGCTCAGTTTCAAAGCAGATCCTGTTTATGTGAAGTGACCAAGTTTGAGATCCAGTTGAAGTGGCTACAAAGAGATCAACTCCTCTGCTGTTGGTGTGTCTGGATTACAGGACAGGTTGTTGGTCCACTTCTCTAACAGAGCTTGGTGGAGCCCAGTGGCCCCTCAGGTCATGTTAGATTCTTTGGTCTGAAATGGTAACTTTTTGCTAATTGCACAGTTAACATCGAGCTGAGCTTTTCTTACAAAACTGCATGCATCTTAAAAACGATCTCATACTTTACTACAGTCACACATGTTATTGCATCCCAACTTTTTCACTCTCAAATCGTTCTGATCAGTGATCCCAGTTTCTCTTTACACATGGGGGCTAAATGAACAGATGTAATTATGATTTGTTTGTTCATGCATGCAAATGTGAATCAGAGTAAAAACAGTTTGACATGTTATTCCATTGGTCTTATGTGAAGATATCAGAAACTGTTCTCTTTGGGTGTTCCTGGTAACAAGCCAAACTGCTGTAGAGTTACTGTACGTATGGTTGACGAATAATGTAAAAGCCCCCCAGCTGTGCACCGGGGGTTTTGGAGCCTTTGACTTTAGACGTTTTTACCTTTCAGATTTTTAAAACTCCTAAATTTGTCTGAAGCCTGCAGCACAAAGTTCTTTTCTTTACTTCAACAACCTGAAAAGGTGTTGAAGATTAAAAGAGAATAATATGAGGCTGTTTGCCTGAAATGTGCTTAGAGTTCATATCAGTTCGGAGGAGAAAAAGCAGTTCAGTTTGGGATTAAAAGAGCCAGGCAGCCCTGCTTTAGTACCATCAACTGTTGTTCTGAATTAGTGTAGAGATGTGATGTTCAGAGACAGCTTTACGAGCAGGAGACATTCATTAAAAAGATAATAGCCCATAGACTTCTGATGACCCACCGCTGAAGTTCTCACACAGTGCACAGCATGGGGAAGATATTTATAATGTGAAATGAAAGAGGAGACACGAAGACAAACCACATCAGGTTGTTATGAGGCAAAGAATTGTTCAGAGGGTGGTTTTGAGATCACTGGAAAATCAGCCTATTCCTGTGTTTCAATCCATGTTATTGAGAAAAAAAAACAAAAACAAAAAACTGAACCTTTTTTTCACTTCCTGTTTCGCTGCTTAGTCACATAAAATCTGCTGGGGCTTTTCCACATGAGGTCAACTGCTTCCATATCAGATCTAATTTTAAAGTTTGTTAATCTTATTGTGCTTGCATTGTATCTGCTCCACAGGCAGGTTTATTTCTGTCGACACAGCAGATTTCATCTTCTCTCCTCAAACCCACCAGGATATTCAACCACCAAGACAGTTCAGTTCACTCCTTCATAAACATAATCAGGTCACTGAGTTATGTTGATGCATGGATTGATGCTACAGCCATTAGAAAAAAACCCTCTACACAGCTGAAATGATCTCTAACTAAAATGAACAGACATGTTTATTTACATATGAAGCACAGCATCAAAATTTTGTCAGTTGTTTAGAGCCAGAAAACAGGGATGGGATTGGACAGGATGGAAAGATATCTGAGGTCTAGAGTGGTTGACACCTGAAAGAGCTGGACAATACATGTTTATTTACTTCCTGTTTTGCTGATGGTCACATGATGTGTTCTCTGCTGTGTGGATACTGTTCAGTCTGCAGTATGCAGGGCTGAGGGGAAGCAGGTGTGTGAGGAGATGGCAGTGATCTGTTGTCATGACGCGAGCGTCATATTCATCCATGCATCTCTGAGCCCATTTAAAAAAACGTAGCTTCTCTGTGTCAGCAAATATACAATAAGCATCAATATTTGATGATGAGTAGGGGAGCTGCACCACACCTCTGTCTGTGCGGGATAATGCTGAGACCACAGATGGTGGATTCTACTGCCTGTCTCACTGATGTACTCTCTGAATATCAGGAAGTCCCAGCTCCTCTGACTTTCACCAGGTTTTCAGTGGTCCTATTGGTGCAGAAACCTTCTCCACCCTCAAGCTTAGTCTATGCCTGACGTGTCTGCAAGGTCCACATGGCTCCTTGCCCCTTGGCTCACCCCTTTGGGCGGTCCCTTTTACAAGGGAAATTTCCAAGTTGTGTTCTTCTTAAATTTTGTAACTGCCAGGCAGAGACTTGCGAACAACATGGCAGACAAACCAGAGCTCCAGTGTCTAATGTGCAAAAAGAGGCATTTACATGATTCTTGACTGAAAACAAAAAGTAAAAGAATACTGTCTTTATTCCAGAAGAGAAATTTCAACTTCATTTCATCACACAGAGATGACAGTGATAACCATGTGATTGATAATTCCTTGCGGCACCAGTGGTGGGCCTGCTACTGAAAAAAAAAGTTGTAATTTATGTATTACACGTTACTTTTTTTAAAGTAATAACATTACTTTACTATTACTCCCTGCTAAAAGTAATATATTAAATCACTGATTAAATTATTTTTATTTAATTAAGTATTATAAGTAATTTTTCCGTTGATAGGAAAGGGAAAAGGATGCTGTCACTGTTTACTGCTTCTCCAGTCCACTATTTTGATGATATTTATTGAGTCTGAGCGAATTTTTTTTTTTTGAGGTATCTTTGTCTGTCAGCAAAATATTCTGTCATAACCTGGATAACGTTTTTAAATGATTTCCACCTGCTTCCTGCAACCTATGTTCTTCTTCTTTTACTGCGTCCTTGTAGCACTTTGAGATTTCTTAGAGATGATAAGTGTTTTATGAGTGGAATGGATTAATATTATTTTTATTTCTCTTTGTGATTCTGAGTTTGCACAAGACCTCTATGTCCGGTGTGAAATTGTCAGTGTGTTCTTTTCTGCAGCCTATGAATCCATTGAAGTCACATCCTACATGAAATACACATCTAAGAACAAGAGACAAAGTTCTTTTTTAAATTCAGTCGAAGTCAATCTGATATGAAAGAGACGTAGCAAAGGGACAAAACTTACATCTGACAGGATACTGTCGTCTTTCTCCTCCACAAAACTAAAGTAAAGAGTGTATTTCCAGCTGTCAATCTTTAACATCTACCACTCTCTCTTTCGAACTAGCTTGGGTTGCCAGTTATACACAACAATAGTTGTAGGTACAAGCCCATAAGCCAAGAAAACTACCTGCGGCTGTGCTTAAAAGATGCTGGATTCTGCTGGAAAACCGCAAACCAGGCAACCATGACGTTTGCTGCTCAGCAGACAAACATGACAACATTAGTCAGTGGATTGTTGTCTTTTAAATAATAAATAGCAACTTTAAGGAAGTAACAAGTAATGATACACTTTTTGGGTGAGTAACTGCAATATTTTTACTGCAATTCAGGGCAATTCATTACACAACTCATTACTCGTAAAAGTAACATTACTACAGTAATGTTATTACAAGTAATGCATTAATGCCCAACATTGGCGACCACATCTGGCAGAGAAGAGGAGTGGGCAAAAAATGTATGATGTAAACAGTTTCAACCAAAGCAGACTTCTTCTTCTCTAGTTTAGTGCTCTGGTAGACTTGTGTTAGTGATACCCCCCCTGTAGTTTGGTAATGTGTAAAAGGTAAAAAAGCCACATGCACTCTCTTGTGTGCCTCTCGTGTGTCTTTTTTTATTTACATGCATCACATTCATTCAGAGAGCATAACCCAACCTTAAGCAGGTGCCTTAGTGCCACACTTCTGCACTAGACCACATGCTCAAAATGCCCATGAGAGCCTCTCACGTGCAAACAAGTATATATTTTCTTTTTCAGAAAATTGTCGCTGTTTATCTCAGCTATTGTTTGGAAAATAACAATGACACTTGTGCTGCCCCCCATGACATGCAGCGCGTATGAAAGGGTGTAGAGACCGAAAATCTCTAATCTGGAACCATTTTGGGTTTCTGTGGAAGGATAATGTAGAGTTAGAGGCTTTTGAAGATAAAACACTTTCTGTCTTATCAGCATTCAGTTCAAGTTTGAGGGCATGAATCATAGCTCTTCACTCTTAGGAAGATGTCTCTTTTTTTCCAAATTATAAACTATTTTTCAAAATGCCTAACTGGGAAATAAGTCTGGTCCACGTGTCTGTGAGACCTCAAGGATACAAAGCAAAGTGTGATGAAAAACAGTGAGTATCCTCTACAGTACACCTTCATGTGCTGTGATAGAGAAACTACAATTCCTGTCATTACCCTGGGGTTTCCCACAAGCACTGTTTACTCAAGTGCATGAAGGCCCGTGTGTTTGATTTTGTGTGAACAGCTATTGGCTCTCTGATCAGTCCGGTTTTAAGTCAAAGTGATATCGACCATTCAGGTGTCAGCAAGTACGACAGTCTTTAAAGAGCAAAAACAGGGGCAAAACAATCCAGAATGCTGACATCCCAGCTCAGGTGGTTGATAATCTGAGGAGGGTTTTTCTCTCTGACCAGATAACTGCATGAAGACAAGCTAACAATCTGTTCAGGATCAGAGGGGTGGCAAGCTGTGAGATGCCCCCTTGAACAATAAGAATTTGTAATAATTAGAAAGTTTGTCCATCAGTTAAAAAAGAATACAGTGAGAAAAAATGTTCTCTCTAAGCTCACGCAATCACGCACTGCTTGCAGGTTCCCAGCGCACAAAAAAAATCTATGCAGCGCATAAAATAAAAATCAACTTGAACATATTAATTACTATCTAATATTAAACCTAATGTAATCTAATTATTTAGACCAATAGTATTGTTTTCTGTACCATTTTGCAGTGTAACTCAGTGAGTGATAGGTGTCCAGCCAATGATACAATACGATTCACTTACGCTATGCAGCCAATCATAGCATTGACAGTGCTTGCGTATGAACCTTGCTCAAACGCGCCATAGGAGGGGCAAATTGGAGGACCTAGCAAAGACTCTTGATAAAGACGATACACTGTCATTCAGGCCTCTGAACGAAGTGCGATGGCTGTCGCGGCACCAAGTTGTCAATGCTGTTCTGAGGAACTACACTGTGCTTCAAGAATTCTGCAAGAGAGAATTCACCTATAACAGAGATCCAGTGGCAAAGTACTGCGACAAAAGCTGAGTAATCCAAGGTTCAAGGTTACAGTCACTGCTCCAGGGGGTGGGCAAAGTGTACAACCATTGGAGAAGTGAGAAGGATAGATGTGAAAAATTGGGTAAAATTTAAGTCAGATTTGTGCATATCTTAGTGACATTTATTAAGATTTCTGTTTATTGACATTAATAATTAAATGCTTGTGCAAAATGAATGTTTTGAACCACATTTTATGTCTGAAAGATGTATATGTATAATTTCTTCCAGAACATGGCCCTTAGCCACAACTGGACCTCAGCCACGCCAAAGCAGGACTCTCACATATGACATACTACACATTTCATGAAGAACAAGATTTTTGTCTTTTTCATTTTAAGTGGGCCAATTCATTTATATTAAAAGTAAACTAATGAAAATTACTTACGTGATTTGATTCTTTTGATAGGCCATGTAATTTTCTATGATTCAAGGTTTTGAACAGGTGTGATACTGATGTGTGGCCACAGCGTGCACATCTGATGTTGCTCACAGTGGTCCTCAGTGTGCTCAAGGAGCTTGCGTATATGCCCGGGCACATGAAAAATTAGAGGGAACATTGGTTTGGAATAATAGATGGTAAAATGACATCTTCTGGTATTTCTCTTCTCCATTTGACTCCTTCTTCTATTGGACCGGTTTCATCATGAGAAAAAAAATTGTGTGCAAGGGTCACTGGGTTGTTGTATGTTCTTGAATACCTCAGTCCTGGAGTGGCAGCTGACTTAACTTTTTGACATCACCACAATCAAGAAGAAGGAACTTCAGCTGTGACAGAAGCATGCACGGGTCTTACGAGAACGACAGGACTCCATGATCACACACTTTTAGACCACAGTTGAAGCCAGCCTTTTACTCTTTTGATTTGAATTCAACCTTTATTAAAAACTATGTGAACTCTGCCAAAGATGCTTGGGCTCACCACTTTCCTCTGCTTCGTTTTGCTACCTGACTTTTGATCAGACCCTGCAGCCCAGGTGAGCTTTTACCCACTTTGTTTTTCTCTTTTCTGTAACCAGTCCTTACTTTTCACTCTTTTAGGTGTCTTCTTTGTTTATGTGTTAGAGTTGGTTGCTCAGGTTTGCACGTCCTTTCCTAGACTCTGCATCTAACTCGTAACAATACGAAAATAATTGTAATGTGCGACTCTTCTTGAGAGGGTGATTGTTTTGTAGTTCAGAAAATATAGAAAGTCTTTGCAGGTCAAACCTTTTTCATGCATTGGAAAGAGCAGTGGTACTGTAAACAGGACCGGAGACACCCCTATCAGGTCCTGTTTACAGGTAAAGGGCGGATGGAGAAAGAGCTGAGAAACTGGGCATAGGTGAGATGGAGTGGGGGTGACTGAGGCGTAGGAGAGTCATTTCATTTGGACTGAAATGCTAATTTCAAGCAGAGAGGGGGGGACATTAATGACTATGTTAACATGCACACTATACTCCAATTAAGATCCGTACTCTGGTAGTCATCAGAAAGAAATCTGACTACTAGAATATTCCTGTATACATGTTAATTTGCTTATTCTGGAAAAACCCCAGCCATAGTGGTATTAGCATCATGATAAGACATCATCTCAGAGCAAATCAGGTCCTTTGCAAGCACTGATTTAAATTCCCACTAAACAGTCCACAATGCCAGCTTTTGTGTTGTACTATGTGATATTTGTATCCCTTCTTCATCAAAGTGTAACTAGAACTCAGGTACGTGTCGTTGAAACTCTGTTCTCTGTGCCATCACTAATGGCCTCTGCACCACTAGTTCCTCCATGTCAGTGGCCTCTGCACCACTAGTTCCTCCATGTCAGTGGCTGTTCACTGGCTGAGTTTGAGATGCTGCTATTGCTTTTTTTTTAAATTAGCTTTGGTATATGCTGCCTTTAGAGTTTCCCACCAGTTTCACCTGGTCAGACGTGCACTGACAACCTGCTTTTTTAAGCTTGTCGCACACCGTTTTAAAAATTATTGCGGTGCTTTTGTCTGTCTATGTAGTCCATGATATTCAACTTAGTTTGTCTTCTCCTACGTAGACGCTGCATTGAGCGCGTTGGCCTGTTGCTGCAACGCATCAGCATGTCTGCCATATTGGATGTGGCAGCGCTGCCCCGTAATGTAATGCTCAGAATTGGACCTTTCCACAAAGTGATTTAAGCTAATCCCTTTTACTCACCCATTCACACACCCACACTATTTACAAATTTAACAGCAATGCCAATGGAAGTATGTGAGCATTAGGATGCAAGGATGTACATATTTCCTTAGGTAAAGGGGGAATAAATGGATCTTTACATTCAGACTCACCACTGACAGGTGAACCGGTGCTCCTCTGAGGGAGGGAATGAACCGATAAATAATTTGCAGACATATTTGGAGGGCTGAATTTAGCTTGATCCAAACACGTGGTGACCATAGACTGTATAATGAGTGGTAACGACGTTCGGCTCAAACTGAAGCCTCCAGCAGATGCCCCGCCCCCTGGTGTCTAGCTGCAGTAAAGGTCATAAGCCACGCCTCCCCATGCATTCCAGATAAGAGCCAGGAAAACTTTAAAAAATAACAATACCTCGTAGAAACGTTTCTCTCATCCGTACGCTAAGGTAGTATGACGATGTCATTTGGCTGCATGGTGTTCAGGTGTTTTTTTTCTGAGAAGTTAGTTTCTCATTAGTTATTGGACGTTAAAAAACGCGATATAAGTTTTGTTTTACGATAGTTGACAGCTGCCGTTCGTGAGTAGTTTTTATCGGGGATATGAGAAACTTTGGGAAAGAGAGCCAAAAGGGGACTAAACCTTCTGAAGAAGAAGAAATAAATATTTTTATTTCTCTTTTTTTTTTGGCTCCACCAGAAATTGCGCAGACTCTGGCTGCACAATGGCGGCTAGAGAAACAGGGTTTTTTGGCTTCAAAATCGCACAACGTTGACAGGTGGAGCTACGCTGTCCATTCTATATACAGTCAATGGTGGTGACAAGTTATTGATCACAAACTGAAGGCGAAGGGGCACACGCCCACTCTACCCACTATCCTACACTTTCTAATGGAGGCATTTCCCCAAAAAATAAAATGCCAACTTCCACAGAAATACTCCTGCTCAATCTTTATCTATGGGACTCGATTCATACAGTCATGAATGAAAGTATTGGCACCATTGGAAATTGTCCAGAAAATACACCATTCCTCCCAGAAATGGTTGCAATTACAAATGTTTTTGATAGCATTGTGTTTATTTCCTTGATGTGCATTAGAAAAACACAAAAATGCTGAAGAAAAGAGCCAAAATTGACATTGAGAATTTTACGCAAAACACAAAAAAATGGGCCGGACAAATTGTTGGCACCCTTAACTCAATATTTTGTTGCACACACTTTGGAAGAAATAACTGAAACCAATCACTTCCTATAACCACCAGCAAGTGTTTCACACCTCTTCAATAGAATTTTGGACCACTCTTCTTTTGCAAACTGCTTCAGGTCTCTCAGATTTGAAGGGTGCCTTTTTGCAACAGCAAGTTTGAGATCTCTCCATGTTCAATGAGATTTAGATCCAGATTCATTGATGGCCACTCCAGAACTCTCCAGTGCTTTGTCTTCAACCATTTCTTGGTGCTGTTTGAGGTATTTTTTGGTTCAGTGTTCCGCTGGAACACCCATGACCTCTGACACAGACCCAGCTTTCTGACACTAGGCCCTGCATAGCAGCCCAAAAGATTTTGATCATCTCCAGATTTCATGACTCCTTGCACACTGTCAAGGCCCCCAGTGCCAGAGGCAGCAAAACAACCCCAAAACATCACTGAACCTCCACCATGTTTGACTGTAGACACTTTTCATTCAGATGATGACGTATGGCCCTGGCTGACACTTCTGCCCCCTTGGTCTGCAGGACAGTTTGAATTTGTGTCGAAGTCCAGGGAGATAAGCCACAGTTCTGTGGGTTATAAACTTCTCTTAACTTAAAGATCTCTGGAGATGGTATTGTATCCTTGAGATTGTTCATATTTTTCAACAATTTTGCATCTTAAGTCCTCAGACAACTCTCAGATCTTCTTTCTTGTCTCCATTCTTGGTGTGACACACAAAGGCTCACGGCACAAAGGTTGAGTCAACTTTTATACATCCAAACTGGCGTCAGGTGTGTTTCTATATTACCAGCACCTGTTACTTGCCACAGGTGAGCCACAAGCATCATCTGCTTGAAATAAAATGATTTACCCACAACTCTAAAAGGGTGCCAAAAATTTTGTCTGGCCCACTTTTTGCGCTTTGTGTAAAATTGTGTCAATTTTGGCTTTTTTCTGCCATTTTTTTTTTCCAATGCACTTCAAGGAAATAAACACATTTATACCAAAAAACATTTTTAATTGCAACAATTTCTGGGAGAGAAAGAAATGGTATATATACTGGAAATTCCAGGGGTGCCAATATTTTATGTTCATGACTGTATGTGTGAGTGTTCATTGTTATTTATTTTCCCATTGCTGCCCCTTACCAAAGCTGGTATTGTCAAGTTGTTGCTGATGTTGTGTTCTGCAAACATCTGAAGGTGAGATGGATCAAGATGAGATTCCAAAGAGACAAGCACCAGTCGTCACCATCAGGTGTGATGAGACAAGCGCAGGCTGTTTCAGCTATGATAGGAATGATTGTGTTCATTTGGCTCCTTTGCACACTGACTCATTCAGATTGAATTTTGGACATTAGCACAAAGACAGATGATTCTTCGATGTCTCCATCACTTATAAAGTCATTACTTGAAGACAGCTCAGTTGAGACAGGCGAGCTGTCTCATGAATGTGATGTCTGTGAGTGACAGGGAAAGGAAGACTTGGTGCTGTTGGGATATTTCCCCAGCCTGAACTCTAAACTCTGTCCCACAAGAACTTATCTCAGTATATCTGTGTGAGCAGTGTGCTTAAAGCTGGACTGTAAATGGTTAATGAACTTAAACAGTGCCTTTCTGGTCTTTCAGACCACTTCAAGTGCTTAACAATCTCATCCACAACATTCACAAACTGGTGTCAAGGACTGCTGTGGTTAGGGACCACCAGTATTAGCTAACTCATTCCTTCAGCTCAGGGATCAACTTGTGGTTCAATTAGCATGTGACTGCAGGAGCTGGAACAGAACACCTGATCTGTCCCAGACACGGCCTCCATGTATGACTGAGGCTTCTCAGTGTGGGACAGATTTGGCTGCAAACCTTGAACAGGGTGAATTCAGATGAACTCATAGCCCTGTGCTCAAAAGCATAATCTTTCGCTCTCCTCTGAGAATTCACAAAAAGTCATTCAGTGAATAACCCTTTTATAAACGGACTCCAGCTTTGTATTAAAACCATTTTAGAAATTAAAGGCAGAGTTAGCACATTATGGGAGCATTAACAAAGTGGATATTGTTTTTACCTGGAAAGGTTTTCAGGCTCTCCAGAATGTAAATGTTTCCTCAGGGACTTTGATTCTTTGACTCCCAGCAGGTGGAAATCTTCTTCAAAGCTCTTCCTGCTCGCTCCAGTGTGTCTCTGGAAGAATTCAAGCTCCTGTGGATGGAGGCTGAAAATTCCATTCAGTCTGTCCAGCTGTCAGTGATAATCACAGTGAGCAGAGCGGATCTCTGGGAACATGGACCTGAGTGTTGAGACATTTATTCTCCACGGCATCTTCTATTGTGGCCTGGATTGTTCCTAATTTGTACATGGCTCTGGACAAAAGCCTCTGCCTAATGGATTCATGTAAATGGAAATGCAAATTCAGCTTAAAGTCACCATTGAATGTGTGCCATACTCCCTGAATACAAAATAGCAATTAAAGACTCATTTTAATAAAGCTGCTTTTCATATCTTAATCCATGTATCATGATAAGACTGCGTGGGACATAGGTGGCATCAAGTAGCAGTAAATCACTTTATTGTCCAAGCATCAAAAAAAGAAGACTATTTCCAACACAACACTACTGACATGTATTGATAAATAAAGAAGTCATGCAGGAATTTTGTATTCAACAGTAATTTGAACATGAATCATCAGAATGAAAATGTGTTGCTCTGCACTAAGCAAACCCAGTAGGAAAAAAAATCACAGTGTAATTTGGGGAGCATTAGTATTCCAGCCAGCCATGTTTGACTTGGACTGGTTTGGATTCACTTCCATAAAAATAATATAATTGTATTTCCCTCCAGGCGGTGACGGCTGTTTTGCAGTGGACAAGAAGACGGGCCAGGTGGTGACCACAGGGCTGCTGCTGCAGAGGGACAGGGAGTACTTGTTAAGCGTGGTGGCTCTGGATGGACCCGGCAGCCGCAGTGCCCCCGCCATGCTCTCTGTGGTGGCCGGAGCCAGAGCGCCACAGTTCACCAACAGCAGCTACGCCATCTCCATCCCAGAAAACACGCCAGAAGGACAGCCGTGAGTAAAGCATGTGTGCTTGCATTCAGGCACATGCCTGAATGCAGGTGTGGGCTGTGTGAGAAGGCCAGCAGACCATGTCATGCTTAAAAACAGATGATGATTAATGCAGTAATTATCATCAGACACATGGGAACATTACATTGTGTAGATTCTGTAGGCACAAAGACTGCATTTCAAATGGTTTCTGACAGTTTAATGTCATCTCAAATGTGATCACAGTCTTAAAATAGTTCGGTCAACTGCTGTTTCTTTGTCACTTCTTTTTTCCATATTCTATATCTGTGAGCTGAGCAAACCAGCAGGTAGTGTGCAATACTGCAAAATTTGGCATCAGCCCAATATCATGTCGCTATAGAGCCAGTATTGCCAACATCAATACCTATACTAATACTTTTTACGCAGAAAAGCTGCTTGTCAAAATTAATCAAGAATAACACTCAACCCCTGCTACTGTTTCTGTTCATGAATGAAAGTAAATAACCAACTTGTCAATCAGGAAAGTTAGTAATGTGCTTTAATTTTCTGTGGATAACAGCAATAATCTCCAGTAGGTGCATATTGGTAGATAAACCATTGCAGGAATGAAAAAAATTAAGAAAATCATTATTATACTGATAATTCAGAGCAGCAGTGGCCAAAAAAAACAACTTACACTGGGTGTTAGTCTAATAAATTTATTAACCACTGTATAACATTCATATCATTATGTGGATTCACATTTTCAGCTTCAGTTAAATAATTCATCTAGATTTCTTTAACTAGCTGAAAGTACTATTATTATTATTTTAATATTATATTAAATTGGTTTCCTTTAGTTACAACAATGAAACCAATTACACTTTGGAAATAACATGAACTAAAGTTGGAGATGACAAACTCTGACTTCTACTTCTGCAAATCAGGTATCTGGATTCGGTCATGCTGAAAGAACTCTGTGAGTGACCTCTGTCTCTGAGCCTGGGCTCTGGTGGTAGTTTGAGGATCCTTCTCCATTTGTTCACATTGTAGCTCAGGGTCCTATTTTGATGAGTTATTTGGCATTTTTATACATTTGTGATGTTCCTACAGAATCTTATTTGTCTCCAGAAAACATGATAAAGGCTTTCAGCTGCTCTATAACTCAGTATTTGCGTATGCCTTTAACAGATCATTAAAAGCAAAACTTTTTTACTGGTTGGTGGACTGAAAATGCAGGCAGGTCAGCTTCACACCTGAGCCCTTCTGCTACTGAGTCATGTCTGCTTTTATTGCAGTGATTTCTACTACAGAGTCATGTCTGTTTTTATTAATGCAATTATCTCCACTTCAAAGTTTTGTCCTTTCAAAAGAATCGAAAAATAGAATAACTTTACATATTCTTGAGTTCTTTAAAGACAAAGAAATTTTTCGGCTTCAGTGTTTCACGTTATCTTCATGCCATTTACAGTAAAACGTGACGTCGGTACCATCCACACATTCACTTCATGTTTCTATTGTAGTTATTCACAGCATCTCAACTATGCTTAGAAATGGAGTTGTCTTTGTATGGTATAATAAATCTTATTTTCCCCTGTGTGTGACAGTATTTGGCCTTTTCAGTTTAAATTACGGTCATGTGAAAGGTACTTGAAGTTTTCTCACACAGTAAAAGTTTTTTCGGTGGGGTTTTATTCGACCGTGGTTTATTCCCACGAGGCCATCACCAAAGACTCCCATTCTTTGATGTTTCTGCGATAGGCCTATTTGATTCTAAGGCAACAGCGTAGGAAGGAATAAATAGAAATAATTCTGCCCGTTTACCTCATATCTGTAAATAGCCTAACACTGGAATGAATACATAATGATTCACTGACAGGAGATGTTATGTCCTGCATTTGTAACAATTATCACGGAAATAATAAATGAATACTCTGCACAAACAAGTCCAAAAATAGCTCCACTGTGCACACTCGTGGAGGGTGCCAGTTTCCAAACACTACCTGCAAAGACTCATGATGATGATGATTTGTTTAGTCACACTGATGCACTGGAGCATGAACTGAGATATTATAATCACACAGCATTATGGAAAAGCAAATTCCCTTAACCAGAAAAACAAACATTAATATCTGCACAACACTGCGGTATTATTGCATTGTACCAACAAGTGCTGATTGGCTGCAATTATAGCACATAGTCAATGGGCTGTACGCTCATTGATTTCACTACAGGCTAATGCTTAAGCAGAGGCTTTTCATTTCAGACCGACGTGCAACAATTAAAGATGTCTCTTTTTTTTTTCTTTTATTTATCATATGTCTGCTCACAGCTTCCTGGTGGTGACTGCCATTTCTTTCCAAAAGCAGCCAATCAGCTACAGCCCGCTTATCAATCCTAGCAGCCTTTTCAGTGTCCGGCAAGAGACGGGGGAGATCAGCCTCACCAGGACGTTAGATTATGAGAGCGACCAGCGCCGATACCTGCTGATGGTGCGAGCCAGCGAGGAGGCTGGCAGCCTCAGCACAGCCACAGAGGTGAGTTTACAGGAAGAGGGGAAGAGATGAGACTGAGCACATGGAAATGGGACATGGACTTCACTGTGATGATGCTTGTTTTTGACAGAATTTTAGGGTCCAGATATTGTTTTTATCTTAGGTGGAACTGCTTTTGAGTTCCAGGCACATTAAGAGATATTAAAGGAACCAAGACTACATTAGTATTGTGAAATGAGGCAAAAAAGACAGAAAGTGGAGCACGAAAACATTTCAGAAAGCAGGTTCAAAAATATTTGGGGCTAAAAATGTTGTTTTCAGGTCAGAAAAGTCTCAATATGAAAACCAATCCTGATAAAATCCAGATCCTGATCCTGCGATAAAAACTTTCTGACATATTTTGCCCATACTGCCCCTGAACTGAGAACATATTACTTGGTCAGAAGCAGAGTTTGCTGACATCCACAGACTGACAGATAACACATGATCTTTTCTGCCAGTCAAGAAACAGAGCCCTCCATCTTCGACCACTGTGGATATACTCCAACACTTTTCTTAAACTTTGATGTCTGATGGACACCTTTAAACACATCCATAGAGTAAATGTCTGTATTGCACTTTTATGACAGCCCCTAACTGTGTGTACTGACAGGTGTGCTGGATGAACATTCAGTTCACTGCACAATCATCTCTGATGACTCAAAGTTGATCAAAGCTGTGAAACCTTTAACTAGATGTGTTCTCTGACATGTTCCCAGACCAAGATAATCAAGGCAGAGTTATCAAAGTAAACTTGTCCCTGAAATGAGAGCAATGCATTTAGGCAGAAAGAATTTGCATCTGTGCCACATTTGTAGCAGATAAATGACAAAATTAACGCCTCTCAACTAACTCAGCCTGTCACAGGGACACAGTGCTCATAGTCTGACAGGCCTGACACAGTGGGGACTAACACTGTGGATTTCAAATGACAGTCCACGACTTCCATTTCAGTCCTGTCTCTTCGCATTAAACGTAAGAAACAAATGTTGGACAGAGTTTTAATTAGTAATGCCTTGTTTTCACATCATGTAGTATTGTCTTTCAAAAAATGTTGAGGATAAAAATACAAGATAAAAATAAAGAAATGATCCCTAAAAACTCAACCTCGCTTTAACACAGCTGTAAATATGTTTAATTAATCTTTGAAACTTCTCCATATGGAATCCAAGCTGAAACCTCTGGCCCTGAATCAAGGCCATGTAGAAACACAGAAAAAAGTAGTTCCTGGGCTGTCTACTAGAGGCAGGCTGCAGAAACAGCAGAAACCACATATACACCCCTTCAAAAGAGACAGGCTGTGCAGCAGAAATAAGCTTTTTACAGCTTGCTTCAAGAAATTATTTCAGTCTGAGCAGTTCCTTTCTCTACCAGCGCAAACTGAACGGGAGGAAGTTTTATTAAAACTCAGTAGTTCAGAAGATATCAAAAACACAAGTTATGAGTAATTTGAGGCGTGGCTGACTCAACTGACGTGTGACGGGTGGACTGTTGAAGCCCCGCCTTAGTTCCACCCTGCAGCTAAACCTCGACCAAAGTAAGGTTGAGTCATCTTTTTCAATTTGGCACCTGCTGACCATGGGCTTGAAATCTCTGCTCCAGCAACAGTTTGGAGAACATGTATCATGTATCTTACAGTCTAACGGTGCGTACCCACCAAAAGCGTCTAAAGCGATTTTAGTCGCGCGACAAGTGAAATCGCGTCGCTCTAGACGCGCGAGTTTTGTCGCTGGTACAAATATGCCAAAATCGCTCGACGCTCGACGCTTGCTGCGTCATCGTTGCGTCATCGTTGCAGGAAGAAGCCGCCTGGCGACGGCAGGTTCCAGCGGTACTTCCTCCATCAGCTCTTTTCAGAGCCACCCAAACATCCTAAAGAGCAAACGTCCTGCAGTATCACTACACAGTCCCAGAAATAAAATTAAATGAAAGCATGAATATCAGCACATCATGTTTTATGTGTTATGTATAGCAGACGTTTTACAATTTAGGCCTGTCACAATCAATAAATAATTTAATGAATGAATGAAAACAAGCTCATCAATTTAGCCAGCCTTGATGTGTTGACAGGTATTTGCGTGTTTGTTTTCCTCCTCCTCCTTTCTCTCTCCCAAACACACTGGATGAGAGTTCACTCTGTGTATTTGTCTTCTAAAATAGAGCCATTTTAAAGCTTAGACATTCCAATCTTGAAAAGTTAAACTTTATTGCTATATATTATCATTATATTAATTTAAAAATAATATAGACAACAATATTATCTGCAAAATTTGTAGAACAATTATCATCCAGCAGAATTTGTCATTGTGACAGACCTATTAGGTTATAATTAATTTTTAAAAGTGTATAATCTCTTACTTATAAAACACAATAACATAGCTAATTAGTTTTCAAAAACATTCTTTTGATTAGATGGCAGTGTGTCTGCCACTTTTTTTATAATCATATTTACCTATATAATATATCTTTAGTCTGATATTTGTCTGTAGAGATGTGATAAAAGACAGCAAAAGCAATGCAATTAACATATTTATTACATTTAATTTTTACATAGAAATATAATATTTTATTTACATTATAAAAATAAAATTCTTTAATAAATAAAAATAATTTAAAAACAAAACAAAACAGAAGAGCCCCAGGGACACGTACACAATTCCTCGATAGCCAGCCCGTTCCCTGTAGAGATTGGTACCCCATGAGCTACTCGGCTGGGTCCAGATTAAGCACAACTGTGCCAGCTTCATAAATTTATTTGTGAATTTGAAATTTCACATGAGCCTTTACTTGGTGCTCCAATCTCTCCAGGGAAGGAGCAAGGCTATCGAGGAATAATTGATCCTCAGAGCAGGGAGGCTGTGGTGCAGGAGGATGAGACTGACTCCGAAGAGCCTGGAGCAGCATCCTCTGGATCTCCTCATTGGCGTCCTCATCCTCCCGCACTCTTCTGGTTCTCTTCCTCCCTGTATGTCGAAGAAACACAATGCATAAAATCAATTTGTGTGTGTGATGATGCAAAAACTGTGCACCTTATGTGAAAAAAAAGGCCAAAATTTGTCATGCACATACCACTCCAAGGTGTCACCAGTGAGGGTGGGGCAGCAGCAGGGGCAGAGGAAGAAAGGCCGGGAGTTGGGGAAGTCGGTGGGGCCAGGGAAGCTGGTGGGGCCGGGGAAGTGACAGCAGGCTCGTCCTCCTCATCAGGAAATTCTTCTTTTGCATTTATGACAAAAATGTCTGAATTTTACAAATACTTAATAAAACACTCAAATCAAACAGTTCAGCCACAGTAATACCAAGTCTCCACAACACTTTTTAAACTGTTGATTAGTTGAGGCTGTGAAAGATAAATACATTTGCTGAGTCTGACAGCAGGCATCCTCCTACATGATGATGTATTTTTCTAAACAAACCTCTCTGAGATGAGCCTGCTGTCTCTTCTTCTTCCTCCAACTCCCTACTCTGGGGGGTCCAATCCTCCTCGACCCCCTGCTCCATGTTTCCACTTGTTGTTCGTGGAGCAATAAAGGGGTCGAGGAAAGAAAGGACCCCCAGGTACCTCCACTTTCTTCCTGACCCTGCTGCTGACCCACTCTTGGGGAGCTTTTTTCGCTCCTTTGTGCACATGTCCCTGAGGCTCTTCCGATGTTTTTTACACTTTTTAACGGTAAAACCATAACGCACGTAGATTGATTAATTCTAAGCTGCCTTTGTTGAATGAACGAGAGGTGAAGTTATGTCAGTAAAGCTAGCCATGTTAGCATGCTAGTGCAACAGACTGAAAACAGTGATGCAATACGAGCAAAACAGAGAAAAAAAAAACTTACTTGGTTCTCCAAACTCCTGGCTTATGCTCACCCAGGCCTGATCCTTCATGTGCATGTCCTTATATAAAGGACAGGTCACATCGTATAGCTCTGGGTGAGCAGCAACGGCGATGATTAGCCCCTCTTTTTTTGTAAACACACTGGCAAGTCCGCTGAAACCCCAGAATGCTCCGCCTCAGTGACGATCTCCACACTGATTGGCTGTAGCGGCGCGACAAAACGCTCGATCGCTTGAAAAGTTCAAATATTTCAACTCGAGAGTCAAGTGTCAAGCGTCGAGCGTCGAGCGATTTTTCGTTGGAATCGCGCGACACTCGACGCTTGAACGCTTGACGCTCGACGCTCGCGATGGAGCGTCAAATCGCGGGTTTAGATTGACTTTGTATGGAACTTTGTCGCTTTTGGTGGGTACGCCCCGTAAGGTAGACTGGACTTACAGAATTTCATGGCTTTTAGAAATGCCCCGTGTGGACATTTAAAGTATTGGGCCAGTGTAGGTTCCTTAAGGTCCATGTATCTTTCTTTTTTTCAATATATATAACAGATTTCTGAAAAAACAAACAAGAGCTTTTTTACATAGAAATGTCGCCGTAAAATTTGAATCTGTTGCTTTCGAATAATTGATTTTTGTTTCCCCAGATCAACATGAAGAATCTAATCTATGTCGATCCAAAATGCAAAAATGCCTGGGTGCCTGTATTGTTAGGACCGAAATACACCAGATTCTTTAAAGCTCAGTTGCGTGTTGACTGTGCTCTTCAACTTGGCAGTGACTTCAGTCCAACAAACTGCATGACTGACAGACAGCCAAAGTTGTGAGACTGAGGAGTTTCCGAGGCAAATGTTGAACAAGTCCTGGTCTCGCTCCACTCATTATGTCTGTTTGCTGTTGTTGTAGCCAAGCTAAATACAATCTGATTTGGATATGGTTTTTTTTGTTTTTTTTTGAAACTCACTGGCTCTCTTAGGTGGTTTCTGTACTTCCTGTACTGTTCAATTTTTCTATGCTAACTTGACGCGTTATAGCACTGAAAAAAATAGGATGGTTGCTTATCAGCTGCAACCTGATGGACCAGGCACATATTTGAGACGGGGCGGGACGGAACAAAAGAGATCCAGTGCATGTTGCCACATTGACTTGAATGTTAATCTATCTGATCAGGTCCTGTGATGGCACAGAGCCTGACTGCAGATGCACCCAGTGTATTTCAGGTGTCACTTGAGCCCTGTGGAAAAGAAAAATGATTGCTCAAAGTCTCTAACATAAAGACATTTAATCTGCACCATTATTTATTTGTTTGTTTATTTCCAGGCCAAAGACTGAAAAGCATACAATTGAGAAACTGAAAATGGAAAAACAGAAATTTAAGACCCGTCCCTAAACACTAAATAGGTAGAAAATGCAATTTTTTAAATCTATGTTTTTAATGGTCATTAAACAGTTTTCTGATCTAGTCCCAATGAGGCCCAATCATGAGCATGGCTGTGTTGGTACTAGATGTTGATTGTAGCTGTTTGTGGGGCAGGTGGGGTGGACTCACTTCTAGGATGTTGACCTATTTAGGCTTCAGGTAGCTTCAGGTAAGACCACTGAATCTACGCAGATACTTTGTGCAGTATTTGGATGAGAACATGAGTCAGAGAAGAGTTCAGGTCAGCTGAGGTGCACTGTGACGTCCTATCATTGCAGCTGTCACACCATCCTTTACTAGAACAGAAGGTAAATAAAAAAATCTGCTTTGTTGATGAACAGTGCAGCATTTTGCTTTCCCTTTGGACTCTCACAGAGCTCTAACTCACACAGTTTTCACCCTTATGTTCTTATTTCAAGTGACAAGGCTGCTTTTACCAACAAAGATCTGATCTCAGAGCTGACCTATTGACATCTCACTTCTCAGCCATAACCGCAGAGACAAGGCAGCAGAGTTTGTTGCTGTCTGCATGGCTGAATGGTTTTCAGATGTTAACAAGTGGACCTGGGGCCAAAGTCATTTTTTCTTTGGTTAGTTCCACGTTTTAGTTTTTTTTATTTAAGCGCTTTTCGCTGACAGTGGGATCTGGTGGGAGCTGCAGTCACAGAGAGCATGCTTTGAGGCACAAGAACTTGAAAAACCTACAGCTTCATTCACAAACAGAAAGATTCTAGATGGACTATTCATGAATTCACTGCCTTTAAATTATTAATTCACAGATTTGTCAACTAATTATCACGTCAGGCCCCACTCTGTAGCACATACAGGAGGGGAGAAACCTCCCCCTGCTCAGCTGCATGTTGTGGAGCTGAAGATGAAGGCTGGGAAAACCTATCCCTGCTATTTCAGGACTATTACTCAGCTGTCACTTCACACTTTACACACAGTGGTGACAGGGAGCTCGTAGGGCGCAGGGCTGCTAAGGGCCTTTGTGGAAAACACACACATGCTCAGAACATTTCTATTTTTGACTCAGGTAAATCATGAAGTGGAAGATAAAGAATGTGTTGAACCGGCAACCCAAGAAACTATAAAATGCAATTTAGATCAAATTTGAGGGTCAGCTTCCTGTGCCGAGCATTTCACATGGTTGTCTGCTGGATTTAAAGGTTATTCGAGAAAAGCTAATTCTGCATCTTCTTCTGTTTTCTCTCCTCTTTTGTCTCCCCCTCTCTCTGGTCCCATCACTCTGGCCCTAATAAGGTTCAGGTGTTGATAACGGATGAGAACGATTGTGTCCCAGAGTTCCTCCAATCTATCTACAGCGTGGATGGAGTCCCTGAGACTGTAACCACAGCAACGTCCCTGCTGCAGGGTGAGGCTTCTCTGACCCCGTATTTCACATCCATCTGTTTCTTTTTGAAGTGAAGAGACAAACTATCCACAGAGTCTCTTCTTTGCACAGAAAACAACAGATGCAGGGTGCAGCTCAGTCCTCCAGTCATTGTATTCAGATGTAATGCTTCCATTTATACATGCATCAAGACACTGACAGATTCTTCCGAGCTGAGATCATGCTCCAGTTACACTGATCTGAGGTAGTGGCTGCAAATAAGAAATGCATGTGTTTTGATTCATCATTTAATGTGTGAACAATGGCATGTCACTTCATGTGTTACTGCACAAAGAGCATAATTACTCATTATGAGACTCAAGACATTTTTATATCTGCTGCATTCTCTTCAGGTTCAATTCAAAGCTTTGATTTACCATTTTGTATAATCTGTGTAACTAAATACGAATGCCCTTCTTCCCTGGAATCTTGTCTTTTTTGCTGCTTGAAAAATTTACACTTACAATCATGATCATTAGAGTCTGTATTTTTAGATGCTGTAACTGTCAGAGCCACTCGCATCAACTAGCTGCTGCCAAACAGAAAAGGCAGGATTTCTACAGTCTCACACTTGAGCAGACTTTCTTGGAAACAATCGAATCTTCACCTTTCACCTTTCACTGTTACATTCTTGTCAATGTTTCCTCCTTGTGGGATATCTGTCCCCCATGGCCCAATGTTTACGATTGGTGGGAATCTCAAACTGGGGGATAGTTTCTTGCAGATTCTGGGTGAGAAAAATGGAACAAATTTAATCTGAAAACATTCGAACACACAGCCTGGAGCAGTAGAAACTGTTGGCACAGCAGAACCGGCAGAAGGAAAAAACAGCACCTAATATAAACCAGAGCATCAAGAAGGAGAAATAAAACAAGCGGTACGGAAGAAAGAACTCAGCAGTGGAGGGATCCAAGGTAGCGAGAGCGAAGATAGGGAGTCTTCAGAAAGAGCTTGCAAAGGCAAAGTAAGATCTCTCCGCTATGAATAGACCGAAGCTCACATTAGAAACCCAGAATGCTCCAACAATTTAGATCAAGGTGGCAAAAATTCAGACAAACTCACTTATTTATACAACCTCAGTTCCATAAGAGTTGGGACGCTGTGTGAAAAATTCATCAAGCCAGATTTTGAAATGATTTGCAAATCATTTTAAAGTCTTTGTTACATCAAAACTGGAGGGAAGATGACTCACCAAAACCCAGAAAACGTTACTGTTGAATGGAAATTCATTTTAAATTAACACCTGCGCTAGACTAACTCGAAAGAAGTGAGACCCCATCCAGGGTCATCAGCTCATCTTTGAACAATGCTGTGAAGGTTTGTGGATCAGGAGAGAGGTTACAGGAGTTAATGGCAAGTGTTGTCCCTGATCTTATCTGGTGGTATTCAACACGTTTGGTTTTGCATGGCAGTGACACTAATAAGCCATCACTTCTATTTCCACATTTTTGTTCAAATCAAAATGACAACCTGAATAGCTTTTGTGCTTTATTGTCATACCGTTGACAGTGTTGATACTGACACTGGTATCGCTTGATGTTTAAAAGTGGCAGTGACAAGGCCGCCTTACTCATTGTACCTATATCTCTCTACCAGTTAAGGGGTTGGCTATATTTTTCATTTCAAGACGCTCCAAATGTTTTCAATGGGTGTCCAGTCGGGATTGCAGGCGGGTCAGTTTTGGACCTGGATTCTTCTCCTACAAAGCCACACTGTTGTGATCCTGCAGAATGTGGTTTGTTGTCATTTCTCTGAAATCTATAAGGTCTTCCTGAAAAAGTTGTCATCTGGATGGCAGGATATGATGCTCTTCGTCCTCAACTTTATGGATTTCTCTGTCTCTGTTACGTACGACACTGAGCAATGAGCTGCTTGTTTTGTAACATTACTTTAGAATTTACACCTTTTCTAACCGGTCATTCCAATCATAGGATGCTTACGTCAGAGATTGTCAGTTCTGCATTCATGGACAGCAAAACATTAAAACATTTACTTACATCTCTCCTGAAGTTCACCATGTCTCTTGTCTTAAGTTGATATGCAACTCATGCTATTTAGTAGTGAACTAGACCTGTAACCTGAAAAAAAAGTAGTACGACGTAGACAGATTTGTTTAACTTGGCAGCGTCAGCATGCAGACAGACAGAGAGTTGGGAGATGCACAGACAGTTAGAGCTCTTGTTTCATAGAAAGGAAATGAACACATCAAAAAACTTGCAATATAAAACGTGTTTTAAGCTTCAGGGGCTGTGTGAAAAACTGTGAGCTCAAGTGAAATCCAACAAACTCACATTTAAATTAGCTGTGCAACCAAGAGTGTCAATATTCGTGGCTGTAGTCTTAGAAAGAAATCTCATAACACATTAGAATCAAATCCATTTTTTCCCTGTGTAATTACCTCAGAATAATAATAATATGAAAAAAAAAACATTTCCAAACCTTGCAGAAAACACTGTTGTTCATTTCTTTAGTTTTTATTTTTCTTGCTCTTCCAGCTCATCTCTGCAGCAATAGTTATTATTCCACAGAGGCACCGTGCCATTTGTGTGCTAGTAATTGTAGCTGTCACAGCTCATGATCTATTACATGTTCAGCAAGGCCATAAAAAGATAATGATGTACACAGTTGTCAACATATTCATCAGCTGATGCCGTCTCATCCGCTCATTAAACTCTAAATTGATGGTCGTGGTGTGATGTTTTCCTTCCTGCAGTTTTGGCCACAGACTGTGACTCTGGGTTAAACGCTGAGCTCACCTACTACACCCTCAGCCCAGACTTCACCATCTCCCCCCATGGGACGGTTTTCCCCGCGGGCAGGCTGGATTATGAAAGGCCAAACCATCTGTATGAGTTTGTGGTGATGGCGACAGACGGTGGAGATGAGCCCCACTCCGGCACTGCAACGGTCCGTGTGAGGATGGCAAACATTAACGATGAAGCCCCAGAGTTCTCCCAGCCTGTGTAAGCACATCTAAATATAATTCAGACTGCACTCTCTATCATCAACAGTTTGTCCTGTTTTTACACCAAGATTCTGATAAATGTTGGCTAGCTCTTTATAATGCTCTGTTAGAGTTTATAGCTTTTGTTTAACTTGATATCTTATCCACTTGTGTGTTTTTGTACATGAAGCATAACTCAAACATAGAATCTCCCAGGTCATTAAAGTCAATAGAAAAAGAGATTTACAATACAAGAAGCAAACTCAGTCACAGATCTACTTCGTCCTTGGACACCACTTAGACTCCTGTGAGGAACTTTCTGAATGGGAAAATAATGGCGCCCCCTGCTGAGAAAGTGATACCTTCAGCAGCTCTTTATTTTTGTCCTGTAAAATTGTAACCTTTAAAACATTTCTCATTCCCTTGCAGCGAAACCTCACTCTCATCATGCAGGTTTGAAGCAGTAAATGGAGTGTTTGCCCTGCAGGGCTTTGCCAGCTTTAAAAGTTTCTGTTATATGGGTATCAGTTTTTGCCATGACTGCTCTAGCTTGCTTTGATTTGCCATGAAGGGGCATGGCTGCTAATATCAGACTGACATCGCTGGTTGACACCAGGTGAAACGCCTCATAGGAGCTTTGAATCACTTCACTCAGACATTGGTGTTTGGATTGAAGTATGACAGCAGCAGAACATTGTTTGAATTTGGCGTCTCCACTTGCACATTTATTTATGGGACAAGGTATCATATCACATCACTAGTGCAGGGAAACAGTGGCGACTAACCATATTTCCATCCTTTCATGAGGTCACACTCTAAGGGTCATCATTGAAGTATCTGTCTGACTGCTAGGGTTCAGGTCATCTCATGTTGACTCTGATAATCTGACAATCTGACAATACGACACTCTGAGGTCATTATGTAGCTCCTGGATTATCAAACAGACACAAAGTGTGTAACTCTGTATGTTTGTTCAATCAGAAAAAAATCAAATGGCATTAGAAACCTACAAATTTGCAGTTTCCAGCGATATATGGTTTGTCAGAATAACCACAAGAGTGTAATGTAACTATGCAAATCAAATGAATGGAAACATCATGAAAGTTCTAACTAGCTTTCACTCCTCGAATTTGACCCAAGTCAAACAGTTCAAACTGACTGTGAGCTGAGAAGCTGGGCAGACCATCACAGCACTCAGTCTCAGGATACTCCCAAAAAAGCAATTGAGTTTGTGTGTTAGTCTTCTTTTACACTGCTTTTACAAACCCCACTTCCATTAAAGTATGGAATGCTGTGTAACCTGTAAATAAAACCACAATACAGTGATTTGCAAATCCCCTTCAACCTATCTTTAATTGAATACACCACAAAGACAAGATATTTAATGTTCAAACTGATAACCTTTATTGTTTTTTTGTGCAAATAGTTGCTCATTTTGAAATGGATGCCTGCAACAGGTTTCATAAAAGCTGGGACAGATTCATGTTTCCCTCTGCATTACTTCACCTTTCCTTCTCACACTCAATAAGTGTTTCAGAACTGAGGGCACCAAGGCTCAATCCCCCCATTAGCCCTTGTCTTACCCCTTAGCCCTTCATTTTGCACGTTCACGTCAGTGATGGGGTTTCTCAATTCTCAGTAAGTATAGCCCTTGAAACGAAGACAAGCTGGGACCTCACTTGAAAGGATGGGGTACGAGAAATTTCTGCATAATTCTATTCACAGAAATGGCACTCCCATTTTCATTAGATATCCAATGCTTTGCTACTCCATGTAAATATTAGCTATGTTTTCAATTGTTGTTTTTATTTTAAAGTCTCTCATTATAACAAGCCAGCTAACACAGCTGTGTTATAGACCGTTAAACATTGCTGTGTATGCCAGACTAGGGTAACAGATTCCACAGCAGCACACTGCAATTCATGAATGATTGAACATATTGATAAGACAGCCAAGATATATTAATAAGCTCCATAAACTAATAGAGCTTGTTAATACTGTTAATTTTTTTCATTGTTCCTTGTTTGGCTGTGTAGCCACTTGTGTAATGAAGTACATTGTGGTAAAGTCTGATTATTGTTATTAGTTTTATTTTATGCTTATTTAGCTTTTATTGTTTTGGTTTTTTTGCTGTATTGGCCTTTACTGTTTTTGTTGTCTCTTTGCACTGTGAAGGACTTTGGCTGGCTGCTGGCTTTTTTAAATGTGCTATATAAATAAAGCTGACATTGACATTGACATTGTGAATTTATAATCATAGTCTGTTGGTATCTTGTCAGAAAATAGACCATTGTTGCATTTTCCTACAGAGGTTGGGGTGGTGACGTAGTGGAGATTGAGTGGCGTCTCCCGGCTAAGGGTAGAACTGGGATTGGGCCTAATTGTTGAAGCTATATCGGTGGAATTCTTTCCTATTCTTGCTTGATGTATGACTTCAGTTTTTCAACAGTCCGGGGTCTCCATTGACAAATTTAACACTTCTTAATGTTCCACACATTTTACAATTGGAGACAGGGCTGGACTGCAAGCAGGCCAGGCTCGTACCTGCACTCTTTTACTACGAAGCCACACTGTTGTAACAGGTGCAGAATGTGGCTTGGTTTCATTGTCTTGCTGAAATAATAAGGGACGCACCTTAAAGAAACATTGCTTGGATGGCAGCATATGTTGCTCCATCCAACCTGGATGTAGCTTACAACACTGATAGTGCCATCACTGATGTGTAAATTGTCCATGCCATGGGCACAAACACACCCCCATACCATCACAGATGTTGGCTTTTGAACTTTTTGCTTTTAACTATCTGGATGGTCTTTTTCCTTTTTTTTTTTGCCCAGAGGACACCACGTCCACTATTTCCAAAAAACAGTTTGAAATGTGGACTTATCAGACCACAGGGCACTTTTACACTTTGCCTCAGTCCATTTCAAATGAGCTCAGGCCCAGAGAGGGCAGCAGCGTTTCTGGATGTTGTTGATATCTGTCTTTGTCATTGCATGGTAGTTTTAACTGTCACTTGTAGATGTAGTGAAGAACTGTATTAACTGACAATGGTTTTCTAAAGTGTTCATGAACCCACACGGTAAGAGCCTCACTACAATGATACTGCTTTGCAGCGCCGCCTGAGGGATCGAAAGTCATGGGCATTCAATGTTGCTTTCCAACCTTGCCACTTACATGTAGAAAGTTCCTTAGATTCTCTGAATTTTCTGATGATACAATGGCCTGTTGATGATGGAACCCCTAAATTCCTTGCAATTGAACATTGAGAAACATTGTTCTTAAAATGTTAGACTATTTTTTCACACAGTTGTTCACAAAGTGGTGATCCTTGCCCTATCTTTGCTTGTGAGCTGCCCTGCCTTTTAAGGATGCTCCTTTATACCCAATCATGACACTCACCTGTTTCCAATGAACCTTTTCACCTGTGGAATGATCCAAACAGATGTTATTTGAGCATTTATCAACTTTTCCAGTCTTGTGTTGCCACTGTCCCAGCTTTGTTGAAATGTGTTGCAGGTATCCATTTCGAAATAAGCAAATATTTGAACAAAAAAAACCCCCAAAGTTTATCAGTTTCAGCATAAAATACCTTGCATTTGTGGTGTATTCAACTGAGTATAGGTTTGGAGAGGATTTGCAAATCATTGCATTCTGTTTTTATTTATATTTTACTCAACGTCCCAACCTCACTGGAATAGGGGTTTGTGCTTCCACTCCATGCTCAATAATTATTTACCAGATGTTAAAAATTAAAGTTTATGACTGGAAAAAGGGCCAAAGTACTTAGACACAGGGCATTTTCAGACCATTAGCCTTGGTAGGCAAGCCACAGATAAGGTCAGACCAGCTAATGATGGCATTCACCAACTTGCCAGCTAAAAGTTGTTTTTTAGTTGTTAACCAGCTAACAGAATGCTGAAATATGCTCAAAAAGGAGCAACAGCACTTCCGAAGTAGTCATCTTTATAGTAATTGTTTTACTCATGCAAATGTTTCTCTGTTTCCTATGCTGTGATTTTTTTTAAACCTGAATTTTTTTGAGGTGACTGAATGCTAAAGTTAGCTTCGTTCTAGAGTCAAGTAATTGTCTGCTGGATATGTCTTTTTGACTTAAAATGTCTTGCTCTTTTTGCTGACTTGAATGATGTGTTGCCTCTGTGGCTGGTAACCAGTCAGCAGTGTTCCCAACTCCTCAGGAGGGAAAAAAGCTATTGGCTGTCCTAGAACATGCTAGAAGTCGGTAAATGACCTTATAGGCTAATTTGCATAATTTTCTGTGTATGTGTGTGTGTGTGTGTGTGTGTGTGTGTGTGTGTGTGTGTGTGTTATTTTATGTTTAGAATTCAAAATTAATTTGCTTGTGATAGAGCTGCAGGAGACCCTTAACATCAGCCTCCACAAATCTTCAATATCACCAGAAAAGTTGCTATATTTTTCGCAAGGAGATTTTTTGAAAATGAGTCTCTGGAGATTATTGAAAAGTCACTAAAGGTTTGAGGAATTACAGGATTCTTCAAACCTTCACAGATTTGAAGACCACACACTTGATGAGAAAAAAAGACTGATTGCACGAGATCCCTCTCTTCTGATCACAGCGTGTGGTGTGCACTTCTGAGCACACAATATACTAGCCAGTTCTTCAAGTATAACAGTCTTCACATTCAATAACATTTTTTTTTTAAAATCTGAAGCATGCTTTGGTGTAAACAAACGTGGCAGATTAACAGGAGAAGGCAATGATGGTTGTTTTCAGCCTCTGACTTTCTGGAAAACCACACAAAAAAAGGAAACATTTGAGCATTCCCACTGTTGCCACAAATCAAGCAGTCTTCCTTACTAGCGGTCCGAGACTTTTGTTTCTACTCTTTCTTGTTTGTATTTTCTTCCTCTTCCGTCAGTAAGATGAGTCAGCTTGCATCTTAATTCGCTTTTGTTAGGGGATATATGACATGACGCACTGTGCTTGCTCGGCTCCTCGTGGGGCACCCCGCACACTACAGGATTTCAAGTCGCAAATACTAAACATTTTCATTATTTATGATCTCTCCTTAGCCATAACAACCATACAAGACCATGCTTAATACCGCCATAACACAGGAAAATCAGACACAATTTCGTTTACAAACATCAAACAATCAAGCCTTTGCTGGCTCTGATTGTAAGGAGGAGATAAGAGCAAAAGTCAGCCCAATCACCCTGTAGCCTGTGCACTCACCATAATTATAGCAACAAACTCACCAAGTTCACAACCCTGTCATTCGGAGCTGAGAAATGACCCCTTTTTTATTTTATTTTTTTATTTTTTTGGTGTTGATATGTCTTACGACCCGGAGCTGGCCGCCCTGAGCAGGTTGTCACTAAAATATCTGCTGTGTCAATAAAGTCCATGACACAGGAAGGGAGCTGAGCCAAAGCTTCCGCTTTAACTAACTTTAAACCTAACCTGTGTTTTCAGAGGGTTTTGCCAAAGGAGTTCATTTTGTTTGTTAAGAATTATTTGGGTCTTGGAAGCATTCATTTTCTTTTATCTGGGATGGATTCAATTTAGTTTCCATTCAATTTGTTTTGTCTGTTTGCATCGTAACTCGCAATAATCAAGAACAACTTCACACTCATGACGTATTTAGAGACAGAAGAGAGGAAAAAAGTTATTCATTCCACTCTATTTATTTATGGAAACCTTTAAAGGTATAGTTGATAATCTGATCTTCGCACATTTTTTAAATACTGGTTAAAATGATCTATATGTCCCGATGGCAATGAAGACCGTATGTGTTCTTAAAAGGGAACAAAAAACAGCCGCTTTCTACAGCAGGAGTAATCCTGCATAAACTCCTCCCTATGGTAGCTGCCGTGAGGCCCCAGTTTGAACCAATCATATCGCCCCCTGCTGTCCTGCGCGTTCGTGGCACCAGCGTGCACTGATAACCCTGATTCAATGCACGAGCACAGAGGGATCCCAGTATGCTGGGGGATGACGGAAAAGGTCTGTAAACCACAGTTATTAGTTACCGCTCCTCCTGCTAAACAGAGCAGAAAAAGAAAGAGAGATAGAGAACGCTAGAACGAGAGAGACCACGGAGAAAGCCAGGGCAAAAACCAGAATTCCCATTGGGACAGCTTTTCAGCATGGAGACAGCTCACAGAAGTCAAAGCTTTAAAAGTGATGCCACGGTCGCTCATTTTCTGTTGGAAAGGTAAGTTCTGGGATTTTTTGAGGGCAAAATTTAATCTTGATGAAATATTTAGCTGTGTTTATTGTTCTGTGGTGATTTCAGCCCGATGCTAACGTTAGCTTCTGTGTCCATGATGTGTCTGAGATCTGTCATTTACTGCAGACACACCAGCTTTAGCCAACAGTCCAAGTGTGGGTATTTAGTTTATGTATCTGTGGTTTAAGTCATGTGAGGAGTCATGTTTTTTTCTTGGATTTTTTCTGTTTTGGTGTGAAATAGGAAGTCATGTTTACATTCATTTAGTCACATTAGCCACTAAGGCCAACGTTAGCTTCTCTGTCGGTAAAAGCCTTTACATTTGTTACTTTTCTGAAACCCAGTTTAACAAATTTGATTATATTTCTCAGTTTGTGTCAGGGCATTTGTTTGATTCAGATAGACAGACAGGCTTTGAACCGGAGGTTTTGCAGCTGTGTAATATCTCGTATCTCTGTGTTGTTTCAGTTATATGAAGGATCGTCTACTTAGACGCCAGTCAAACCGCCTGTCATCAGTCACCGGTACATATGGATAATGCTCTGTGACAGTAACCATGTGTGTATGTTTTTAACTTTACTATTATCCTGTTTTGATGTTTCTTACCCCTGAGTGGGACATGACTTGTTTTACAAAATAAAAATGTTGTGCTGATGACCAGTTTTGAGTCTGTTTTTCNCCTTTACATTTGTTACTTTTCTGAAACCCAGTTTAACAAATTTGATTATATTTCTCAGTTTGTGTCAGGGCATTTGTTTGATTCAGATAGACAGACAGGCTTTGAACCGGAGGTTTTGCAGCTGTGTAATATCTCGTATCTCTGTGTTGTTTCAGTTATATGAAGGATCGTCTACTTAGACGCCAGTCAAACCGCCTGTCATCAGTCACCGGTACATATGGATAATGCTCTGTGACAGTAACCATGTGTGTATGTTTTTAACTTTACTATTATCCTGTTTTGATGTTTCTTACCCCTGAGTGGGACATGACTTGTTTTACAAAATAAAAATGTTGTGCTGATGACCAGTTTTGAGTCTGTTTTTCGGAATCAATCATGATTATGACCATATGTTTGCGAACCAGCCGAGCTCGTGCACTAGCAGCGGCGTCGTTTTGGAGGAGGGGAGGGGGGAGAGAGGAGGAGCTAGAGGGAGTTCTCAGGAGATGCTACATTCGAATTCATGCTAGTTTTCCAGGACTGCCAACCCTGCCTTTAAAATACATTGAGTCACTATGGTGCCAGAGGCCAACCGATAGAGGAGATACCTACAGTCATCAGAAGGGAAAATAATTTGTCATACCAGGAGACAATGAGGCACATGAATGGTGCAGTGGATAAAATTAACAAATTAACAATTAGATCAATAGAGACAGTGATAGAAGTTACATATTTCAAGATAAAATAATCCAAACTGATCATAGCAGACATGAAAAGGTGAGACTGGTTCTGAGGCATCGGTGTGTGCAGTCTGATATTTGTGTCACAAAAAGAAAAAGCAGATCCAAAGCTCTGTGTGAATTTTGGGAGCCTTCAGGGTGAGCCTTTGTGATACCAGTAGTATCTGAAACAAAGCCTCTATAAGACTTAGCATTGGAAACAAAAGTGCAAAGTGAAGACAGAGGTGTGCTCTGAGATCAATAAGCTATTAAAAGTATTCAGGGTTTGTGTGGGTGTTCTGTGCATGAAAATGTTGCTTCAGCTATCAAAGTAATACATTTATTTGCGCGGCAACCGTCTCACACTGGGGCCTTTAATCTCAAGGTGCACTTGTTCTGCTCTGTGTACCTCAAAAATTCATATATGATAAATCAAGGGCTGTCTCCTGCAGAAGACTGATGGTTGCATCACAGATATTTAGGTCGTTACATCACGGACCTGCCTTCCTTCCCTCAGGCTATTCCTCGCCATCATTTCTGATTCTGGGAGTCCTGCCATGAAGTGTTGGCAACTTGTGTTAATGCTGTTGTTGTTAAATCTCCACCAGCAAGACAAACAGTGCGTAATTAAGTTGGTGTGTTAACCACAGCAAAGCAATGTGTTACTCACGTCACACTAAGTGACTTTTTTTTCTTTAAGCACACTGTGAAGCTCAGCTAAAAGTGTCTGTTGGTAAACCCGAGCCTTTACACGAATGCTTAAGTTTGTGTGTGTTAAGATTTGTAGCAGACTCAGTCCAGGTTGTCCTTGATCGCCTTTTTAGCAAAGCTGTGTGAGTGTGTGGGCAGGAACCGTCACTGGGTCTCAGCTGCATTTATTCTCTCTCAAACGAGGGAAGGTGTTGTCCCATCAGCCACAGAAGTCTGCTGCGTGCCTCTGTTTCCAGCTCTTGTTATGTTGTCAGGTGTCAGTCTCGGTGGGTGGCTAGACTCTGAGCTGTAGAAACACCAGGGCAAAGAGGTGGAGGTGTAGGCAGACAAACATAAAACTGAAGGAAGACACTTTTACTTGTCTTCCTTCAGTTCAAGCAAAACAAAGAGTACCAAAACAAAGGCATTGAGAGCAGCGGAGACAGCCAGTCAGATATGCAGATACACAGGTAAGCCTGTCGGCACTCAGACAAACATTCTTGCCAGACCAGCACGGAGACAGTTAGAGATGCAGACAGCATGCCAGCCAGGTGTGTTGTGTTCTTCGTCATCCTGTGGCTCACTGAGATGCAGATGAGTGCTGTGAGGGCAGAGGAGGAGCTCAAAACAGCACAAAATGAGCATACTGACCAAGAGCGATGGCTGTAAATGGACTCAATCTTCAGCTTGGACTAATTGAGATCTTCAGTGAGTGGACAGGATGATGTTCCCCTCCATGTCTCATCAGTTCACAGCCAGGCTTAGCGTGATTGAAGAGCAGCAGAGCAACGGTGGAAATGGAAATATCAGACATGCAGCCCAGCAGAAGGACGGCAGGCTTACAGCGTCTGAGTTCAACTTTACGGCTGAGTGAGACGTTGTGAGAAGAAAAGCTGGAGAGTGTATAGTCTCATCCCAGAGAGCTGCGGAGAGGTGGCCTCTGAGCCGGGTGACAGATTACAGGTCACTCATGTTGCCACGGAGACTGCAGCGGCTGGCGGAGATGAATCACCCATCAGCGTTCTTCTGTAAACCATCAATCACCCCTGACTTCTCACTTCAGACACCAGTGCCCTTCCCCCTCCAAACACACATACACACACACACACACATACACACAGCTCATCGTCTCACACACACATTAACAGAGGATGCGGCTCAGATTCTCACAGGGGATAAGTTCTGCTGACGAATCAACTCAAAGTTGGAGAGAACACCGCCCCCCTCTTCATTCCCTCTGTCTATCAGCCTCCCTCACTCTCTCCTCTCCCGGCGCCACCTATCACTTTACCTGTCACTTCAGTGCCAGCCTTCTTTTTTGTCACCTGCTCCTCTCTCGCCTCTGCCCTGTTTTCCATTTCTCTTCATCTCAGCGTCCTCAGAGTCACGCAGCTCATCTCCACCCCATCGAGCTTTGTACCACAGCCTTATATATCAGTCTCCTGTGTCTGGACGGGCATCTCACTGCCCAGCACCACACAGCGAGCAAATCACTGTTGACATTTTAAAAGGCACTGGATCAAATGGCCCACAGTGGGCTGGGTATGTGGAAGCACCATTTGTTCAATGACTTCAACATCCCAGTAGACATTATCATTTGTCTGTGGTCTGGCCAGCTAAGAGGAAAGGTTAAATCATAGTGACAAGCAAAAGCCACAACCATAAGTCCAATCAGGCTGCTGATGCTTTGGACTGTGGAAATGATTTGTTTCTGCTGCCAGTGTTTGTGTCCATCATTGACTTCACTTACCCTCACTCTCTTACTGCTGCTGGACCTGACTTCTCATCCTCACTCTTCTCCTATTGAAACCACAAACAAGGAGGAAGAGAAAAAATCATCTCTAGTGGAGTAGAAAGTCATTCAAGCTCTTGAAAACATGTTCATTTTTTTCTCATCTGAGAGCAAAATAACCATCACAAAGAAAAACACACCGCAATCCCTTTGGAGGATCTGCAGCTTCTCAACTGCAGTTCCTCAAGTGTCCGCTGGAGAAACAGCATAAACCACACACACACCCATTCAAAATTACAGGCTTTGCAGCAGAAATCAACATGTTGGCATCCAAAAAATCATTCCTCTATCAGCAGGCACTCAGCAGGGGTTGCAACTTGTTATTCATGAAGATGTCAAAGGTGTGGTCTGCAGGAATTTTTGTTGCTGTTTGTAAACACCACATCCAAATGGGGCTCCTCTTCCATGGCTCAGTTTCAGTAGCAGCACATGCCCACTGAAGCTCATAGCTGTACACTCAGCAGCTCCGTAAGCACTCACAGCATCATGTTTCTGCTAGGGCTGCCATGATTAGTTGATGTAATGGATTAAGTCAACTATTAAAATTCATTGACGCAGTGTTTTAATGGTCGACTTGTCGTGCAGCTTCGGTTAGCAAAAGTCCGTGACAGCTTAATACTGGCGTCAGTGGAAAATCTCATTGAAGTGCTAACGCAATTAACTTTGCAACTATTGTACTTTCTATTATCCACAAAATAACTTTCACAGACAAAAAAACATTCATTACATGATTTCACAATGATTTAAACTGCAAGTATTCACGAGCTTCTTCTCCCTCCTTCTCTCCATAGAGTTTCTCACTGTTCACTGTTTCTCACTGTTTCCTGTATGGAAGCCCCTAATGGCCAAATGAAAAGTAGGAAAATCCATTCAACAGATGTTGGTAGACAGATATGAGGAAACTAGGAAAAATATTTACACCCCCTAATAAACGAATACTTCCTTACCAAAGTTATATGTAAATACTTTTCTCTGGAAATACTATAAACCTACTGTAAATCAAGTGTATCCATTAACAAAAACATAAAACTGACTATTCTCTGAAAGCTTTGTTTTAGAACAGGAATTTTGGAGTCTAAAATACTATATCACATACATTTTTTTCTTATTTAATTATTGCGCACTTAATTGATATCACTGAAATTGATAAACTGATCCTGTTGGTTTTAAATGTTTCTTTTTAGTACAACACTATTTTTGGTCATAATTTTAAGTCAATGTTAAGTTCATACAGTTATGCATATTTTTAGTTCTATGTAATTTACTAAGTCAGCTGTTTTATTTTTTGACATTAAAGGAGAAATTATGTCAACATGCATCACCATTGGTTGAGTTGGACAGGTTTAATTTAACAGGTGTGCACTCTTTGAGATATGGAAACAAAATAATTGTTACAAATCGACTCATTGATAAGATAATCAATAGATTAGTCGACCACAAAAATAATCTTGAGTGGCAGCCCTAGTTTCTACATGGAAGAGACACAAGAGCTGTACACCTGACTCCCAGCAGATAAGAGAGGTACTCTTCAAATATCATGTCATTCTTTTCCCATGTGTTATGGTCATTATCGCAGCTGCTTTTGATACTTTCTCTCACTTGCTATCATTAACATGTAAGGTCACTAGCATACCAGGGGCGCTGTGATTGGCTGGCCACCATGCCTACTCTCCGCCCAGAAACATTCTGATACAACCAAAATATCAACATCCAGGGAGAGGTGGGTGTTGAGATGGACACAGATACTTTCACACATAGAGGCTCAGAGATGATGATGATTGAGCAGGACCATTCATGTAAAAGTTGACATTTTATTTTTTAGGAAAATCCCGCATAGCCTATCTTTAAACGTTTGAGTTTAATCCAGTGAACAACATGGCTGATTTGTCAGACAGGGGGGCTAAGGTGTAGCTGTTTGCAAAGAGGCTCAAAGCCAGACTCAACTCCACCTCTTTACCTCCAAGTGGACCAAAGTTAGATGAGTCAGCTTTTCTAATATGAAGGCTGTGTGCTGATTGGCTCTCTGGATGTTGTGTTCTGGCAGAGGCAGAAAAACACCAAGAACAAACAGAAAGATCACTCCAGCAGAACCAGTAAAACCATCATGACCTAGAATCTGATCCCGATCCTCATCCTTATCGTCTTCCCTTCCATGTGTAACTTTGAGCCCTGGGTTTTGCAGAAGACTGAGGTGTTGTTCCAAAAGAAGCAAAAATATCCTAAAAAAAGGAAGCAACCCTCTATTTTTTGTCCCATTACTCTGGTGTTGGGACAGTATATGGGGCTTTGTGTTGCTTTTTGTGTCATTATATGTATAAGCAAGAAAAAAACCATGTTCATCCTCATAGGCCCTTTAGGCCTTTAGGTCTGAGGCTGCAGATTGTGTCAGGGCTGTGACAGGAATCTTGGTCACATCCAGGACTGGGTATGAACACAGCACCAGCAGCACTCAACCCTCACATGTGGGTGGATTTCAGCAGTGGTGTGGAGCACAGACACTCCCACTTGCATTGAATTTTATAGGCACTGGGGTGTGTATGAAGGAAGGAGAGCTGCAGGTGTACTGGAGCAAGGTGGATGGAGTTGAATATAAGAGCTGAAAGTGATGCTGAATGTGATTTTAACAGTTCAGAAGGCTCATGTGAATACTTTAACCCAACTAGTAATGTTGAGTGCTATTTTGAGCTGCTGATTCCAGTTTGCTGGTGACGCAGGATGTTTGGTGGATAGAGGTGGGGGTTCAGTCTGGTTGGTTTAATTCTTGAATGGCCATCGTTAGCCAATCACCAGAGGGGCAGAGAGGAGTGAAAGGGATCAATGTGGATGAATAAAGAATGAACAGGTGAAAAACAGCACTCAGATTATTTTGTCCAAAATCCTACATGGGATAATTTCCAGAGACAATATTTTTATTTGACCCGTACCAAACCTCTACACCTGCTCTGTTTAGAAATCAAAGTGGTATCTATGATGTTTGATTTTAAACTCATCTTCATCTTTGCAGGTATCGAACATTTGTGTCTGAAGACGCCGGCCCTAACACTCTGGTCGCGACAGTTCTAGCCAAAGACCCAGACGGTGATGGGATAATCTATTCAATAACAGCCGGCAACGAAGAAGGCAACTTTGTCATCGACAGCCAGAAAGGTGATACTTTTTAATTTTACACTTTGCAGCTCTCAGAATAATTGACAGGCTCTCTGTTAGATCACATATTCAATGTTCTTCAACAGCATCTTTTTCTGGTGCTATGTAATCGTTGCCCTCCGCTTTCATAGTCAGCATGGAAGGGTATTGAGAGATTTTTATTGAAAGCTGTAATTTTAATGTGAGTGCTGCTCTTTTGGTTATTGGGGTCATAAATGTAAACGCTGACATTATGTAGGAAATTTCAACACTTGGTTTGGCTTTCTGCAGCTTCATGGAGGAATGTTTCCCGTCTTTTCAGCATTGTCGAATGCACAGTTTATCTTTTTTTTTTATTTACGCTTTGATCCGAAACCAGCAGCAATCACTGTGACATTTGTCACCCAACCCTTTCAATTCAATTTCACAACAACTGCTCTATCATGGCTCACAATCTCCTGGCTGCGCTCTGCCGGCTCCTCTTTCTTTTGTGTCCTCTTTTATATTCCTTCCCACCTTTTCTGTGAATTCTCAGAGCTAGAAAATGCTGGTGCTGATATCCTCTGGGTGCAGGAAAAACTACTCTACGACTTCCCACTTACAGTGCAGTATATACCAAGAGTGCTGGCTCATTGAATAGCTGCTTGAGCTCATGTCGCATTTGTAAACAAGGCTGACATTTAAGCTCAGAAAATTACTGTGTACATCCCACAGTTCACTCATTTAATGTAGTGGTGCAGTGCTGTCAACGTCACGCTCCATCATTAGGAGCAAGGATGCTCCTCTGCTCTCTGTGGGCAGCGCAGAAGATGAGTAAATTGGGAGAGAGGAGTTAGGCACTGCCATCCTTGTGTGTCAGCATGCAGGGCCATCTTTAATCAAAAGCATTAAAAAAGATGAATCACAACACAACCAGAAAATAAAAAACCTCCCCATGCTCCCACTTCAATGAGCTTCCTCACATCACAGGCTGCTTGTTTGTCCTGCAACCTCTGATGTTTTTGTTTCACTCTTGACGAGAAAGATGTTGACTCAGATGCTGCATGCTTTTATCCCAACTTTGATCTTCACTGTTACATGAAAGCAGACAAAGAGTGGGGGGGAATGGCTAATAGGCATCTGCTGAGCCTGGTTAACTTCTAACCCCAGTCACTTACTACTTCATGTTTGTGCTCAAGTGCCTGAGTTGGATGGGCATCTTTGGAGGAGAGTGTGCAATTATTAGATTAGAAAAGTGCCAAAATCACAGCTGTGAAATTGGTTTTTGGATTTACTCTGCATATCTGATGTTTTTACCTTTCTGTGGAACTCTGAGGTAAATTTCCCCGAATCGCTATCTCACTTTGAAGAACAACAACATCCAGTTTACATCCCTGCTTTGTTTTTATTGATAGCATCCTTCAAAAGGCAAGGCCGGCGAGGCAGTAACATCCTGCTTAAAGACTAATGGAACAGTTGTACTTACCGAGTTAGGAGGGACCGTCTTTTATATCCTGTGATTTAATGGCTTTGTTGTCTTTGAAGGGTTGATTCGTCTCCGCTCCACTCCCCTGCCAAAGCTTCAAGGCCTGGAGTATGTCCTAAATGTTACGGCCATAGATGATAATGCATCAGGCGGACCTCACGCTCTCTCCTCCACAGCACGGGTCATCGTTGGAGTGGATGATGTCAACAACAACAAACCTGTGTTTGAAGAGGTATGGGTTGCTTTAACACTCCATTATAACCCTCCATGATCTGGCACAGCTACAAATCAAAAGATGACCTCACTCCCCAGATCTCTGGTAGAATTCATATGAGCTAAGGAAGGATCATATTAGGGATAGAACAGTCCACAGAATCTAAGGTTTGGATCTTATCACTGTTTGTGGTCATGGTTTTGATTCAGATCGGTGTACATTTATTCGCAAGATTTATTTCCATCCAGTGTCGCATTAATGTGTGTATACACAGTGTATCACAAAAGTGAGTACACCCCTCACATTTCTGCAGATATCTAAGAAAATCTTTTCATGGGACAACACTGACAAAATGACACTTTGACACAATGAAAAGTAGTCTGTGTGCAGCTTATATAGCAGTGTAAATTTATTTTTCCCTCAAAATAACTCAAAATATAGCCCTTAATAGCTAAACCCCTGGCAACAAAAGTGAGTACACCCCTAAGAGACTACTCCCCTAAATGTCCAAATTGTGCACTACTTGTCATTTTTCCTCCAAAATGTCATGTGACTTGTAAGTGTTACTAGGTCTCAGGTGTGCATAGGGAGCAGGTGTGTTTAAATTTGTAGTACAGCTCTCACACTCTCTCATACTGGTCACTGAAAGTTCCAACATGGCACCTCATGGCAAAGAACTCTCTGAGGATCTTAAAAGACGTATTGTTGCGCTACATTAAGATGGCCAAGGCAACAAGAAGATTGCCAACACCCTGAAACTGAGCTGCAGCACAGTGGCTAAGATCATCCAGCATTATAAAAGAGCAGGGTCCACTCAGAACAGGCCTTGTGTTGGTCGTCCAAGAAGCTGAGTGCACGTGCTCAGCGTCACATCCAAATGCTTTCTTTGAAAGATCAGCGCAGGAGTGCTGTCAGCATTGCTGCAGAGATTGAAGAGGTGGGGGGGTCAGCCAGTTAGTGCACAGACCATACACCGCACTCTACATCAAACGTCTTCATGGCTGTCACCCCAGAAGGAAGCCTCTTCTGAAGTCAGTACACAAGGAAGCCCGCAAACACGTAACTGAGGACATGTCAGCAAAGCACATGGATTACTGGAACCATGTCCTATAGTCTGATGAGACCAAGATTAATTTGTTTGGTTCAGATGGTCTCAAGCATGTGTGGCGGCAACCAGGTGAGAAGTACAAAGATAAGTGTGTCATGCCTACAGTCAAGCATGGTGGTGGGAATGTCATGGTCTGGGGCTGCATGAGTGCAGCAGGTGTCAGGGAGCTACATTTCATTGAGGGAAACATGAACTCCAACATGTACTGGGAAATACTGCAGCAGAGCATGATCCCCTTCCTCCAGAAACTGGGTGGCAGTGCAGTGTTCCAGCATGATAATGAGCCCAAACACACCTCTAAGACGACCACTGCTTTACCAAAGAGGCTGAGGGTAAAGGTGATGGACTGTCCAAGCATGTCTCCAGACTTAAACCCAATAGAACATCTTTGGGGCATCCTCAAGCGGAAGGTGGAGGTGAGCAAAGTCTCGAATATCTGCCAGCTCCGTGATGTCGTCATGGAGAAGTGGAAGAGCATTCCAGTGGCAACCTGTGAAGCTCTGGTAAACTCCTTGCCCAGGAGAGTACAGGCAGTTCTGGGAAATAATGGTGGCCACACAAAATATTGACACTTCAGAAACTTTCACTAAGGGGTGTATTCACTTTTGTAGCCAGGGGTCTAGCTATTAATGGCTATATTTTGAGTTATTTTGAGAGAAAAATAAATTTACACTGTTGTTTAAGCTGCACACAGACTACTTGTCATTGTGTGAAAGAGTCATTTTGTCAGTGTTGTCCCATGAAAAGATATACTTAAATATCTGCATAAATGTGAGGGGTGTACTCACTTTTGTGAGAATTCACATTTGACTATATATATATATATATATATATATATATATATATATATATATAGTATAATGTAAATCATTTAATTTCAAGCAGGTGATTCTTGTTTAAACTCAGCTGTGGCAAGTAACAGGTGCTGGTAATATAGAAATCACACCTGACACCGGTTAGAATGTATAAAAGTTGAATTGACGCTTGTGTTGTGTGCCTTTGTGTGTCACACCAAGAATGGAGAAGAGAAAGGGGAGACGAGGAATGTCAGAGGACTTAAAATGCAAAATTGTTGAAAAATATGAACTTCAGAACTCTTTGTCACAAGCCATTTCTTGGTGCTGTCTGAGGTATTTCTTGGGTCATTGTCCCACTGTAACACCCATGACCTCTGACACAGACGCAGGTTTATGACACTAGGCCCTACATTGCAGCCCAAAAGATTTGGATAATCTCCAGATTTCATGACCCCTTGCACACTGTCAAGGCTCCCAGTGCCAGAGGGGCACTGGGGGCTATATATATATATATATATATATATATATATATATATATATATCCCTGCGATTGACTGGCGACCAATCCAGGGTATACCCCGCCTCTTGCCCAATGACAGCTGGGATAGACTCCAACCACCCGCTGCTGAATAGCAGGATAGACGGTTAAGAAAATGGACTGATGGATATATATATATATATATATATATATATATATGTGTGTGTGTGTGTGTGTGTGTGTGTGTGTGTGTGTATTTATACATACATATTCATTCCAGTAAATGAATTAGTTACTTTTTCAATAATGCACTGAACACTGCATTTGACATCAAGTTACAGTCCATGTCTATAGTGCATGCAATCAGAAGCCTAGCAACATAAAAAATATGAATAGAGTTAGGGAAGACAAAACTTGGTCCAGAATGCAGGATATTTTATCATCAGTTGACAAATGATCATTGTTTTGTTCAACGGAGGAAAAAGGCCACTTTACAGAGTTAACTGCAAACTTAGTCAGAATGTAATTATTGAACTGATAATGCTGCTACATATCTCTCTTGAGAACTAATACTAACATGTACGTAGGCTAAAGTGCCCAAAAAGTCAATGAAATTATTTGGCATTTTTCATAATAAACAAATATCCTGAAACAGATCCAGCATCAGTACCCATAGCAAATATATCATAATAAAATCTCCAGAGACAAAGTCCAACTCCACAATAATACCAGTAGTCATTCAAGCACACTATTTTCTCTTACAGAAAGACCCTGGCCCCACATTAGAGGGAGGCAAAGTTGTGTGGCTCTCAGAGAAAAAGTTTGGGAACCCCTAGAAAACCCTATAATATCACATCTCAAAAAGTCAACCGTGAACAGTCTTTTAATTAATTTTGCCTCATAAAGTCATCTGAAACTCAAAAGAGTTAGGCAGTTTGCAGTTGCTAAATGATGCTATTGCCTAATTTGCATACAAAGCATGTTATGTATGCTGTAAGCAACTTAGTGGTAAAAACAGCAAGCACTATATTTGTCTTGCTGTAGTCAATTCTTGTTCTTTTTGTTTATGTTTATTTTTTTATGTCAAATATCAACCCTCCTTTATCCAGGCTTGGGACCAGCATAAGTGACCCTATAGAGACAAGCACATATGTGATTCATTTGCATGCAGTGGCCTGCTCTAGCTGCAGCTAAGAGGGACTGCTGGGGGCGAGGAGGACTTGTCTGTCTGTGAGTGTTTGGGATAAGGAGTGGGCCTACAGCAGTTAGCTAGTTGAGAAGAGGAAGATTAAAATGCTAATTCACGTCACAGTCCCAGAATTCCAGAAAAGTCACCAGGTTTGTCTCGAGGAGTCTGAAAAGTTGCTGAATAAAGCTGCAGAGTTGCTAAGCTAGCAACACTGCTTCCACTCAGTCACAGTTTTATCCAGCACTCTATCATCGCCATCATCAACACTGACACTAAACCCAAAGTGCCCCCATACAGCAGAACTATGCAACGCCACAATGCCACATATGTATGATGGTCAACCTGAGGAATAAAACAACCAAATAAAAAAATAAAAATAAACAGATTGTTCAAACGACATACATGCTCTACACCGAATCAGGTGAACCAAGTGGTCCTGTTTTTTTATCATAAAAGTTCTATCCCCAATTTGAATCCATTTGCCTGTGTGACGATACTCATGGGCAATGAAGTCCTTCAAGTCTTGTTGAAAAGTGGTCTTGGAATCAATACAGCACGGAACCCTTAGACCCTCTGATTAAAATCTGGATAAATCTCATTTAGCTTTTTTAAGTTTTCATGCATATGAAAACCTGTCAGCGGATTGTTGACAGAGCCAGGCTATGCAGCAGTAGTTTTTATTAACCATGCAGAAATGATTGTAGTGTAAATCTTTCCATCCATCTTTAACATTTATTTTCCAAACATTGAGCATCTCCATTAAAGTCTTGTTTTATGTTTTTGTTGCAGCTGTCAACCTGAGCCTGTCTAAATTGCAGACAGTTGAACTTTTTTCTTCAAATCAAAGTCTGTGCTTCCACAATATGGCCCACAGAGTTCCCTCTGTCGGCCTGTCTGTCTGCCAGCCAGTCTGTCTGTCTCTCTGCCTTCCTCTGAGAACACATCAGTTTTTTCTCTGTCCATCACTTTCCTCCCTTTCTTTATCCCACCTGCCGTTCTCATTCCCCTGGCCTGCGTCTCTGCGCTCTCTTTCCCCATGAGTTCTGATTAGACTGCACACCCACTCTATCTTTAGGCACTCTATTGGGATTTCAATTAATTTATGAAAAAAAGTGCAGTATCATCACAATATACTGTATCTGTTTAATTAACTGGCTCCTTAATTAGGAGGGGTCTGAACTTGGACAGGAGACATACTCGTGCGGAGCTCCAAGGTCTTTCAGTTTGGCTGGAAGTTCCAGATACTTGATGCATTAAAATACCAACTCAGGCCTTAGAAGCATGGAGGCTAGCATGACCTTATGTTCAGTATTATACGATTTTTATGAAAATCTACCTGCAGGCCTTTCTGTCTGTGCCATCACATCCCATTAACCCCTACTTTATTCCTCTCTCCATCGCTCCCGTACATCCTTTGATCCGCCTGGGTCTGGCTCTCGCTCCTCCTTGCCTTTTGTTTTTGTTTTTTCATGGTCACTCAGTTGAAAGAGAAGCTCTCGTTTATGTCTGATTTCAAAAGGAAAGACTCCAGAGAGAGGCTCTTTATCTGGGTCGTATGTTCATTAGGGGAATGGATTGTATTCTCGGCTAAGACAATGCTGCTCACTGCTGGCTCTTCAAAAGAAATAAGCACAAGTGTTTTCCTCTTCTGTACATGTGGGCTACTGTGTCTGCACCTCCCTGTGAGTGCACTGTGACCTATTTCTTTGATCCTTGTTCTCTCAGTGCTATAACTAATTCTCACATGGTTTTCCCACATATAGTAGAGATGCTTCTTGTTTATGTTTATCTCTCCTCCTCCTGTCTCTCTTTCTCTTTCTCTCTCTCTCTTTCACTCTCTATTTCTCAGTGCCAGCAATATCGTGAGCAGGCTTCAGTGCTGGAAAATCAGCCAACGGGGACTTTTGTGTTGCAAGTGCATGCGGTGGATGCAGATGAGGGAGCGAATGGAAAAGTCAAATATGGCTTAATGCACAGAGACAGTGCCATGCCGGCCTTCAGAATCCATCCAGACACAGGTAGAGTGAACAATTAGACGTTGAGAAAAGAAGTCTGCATTTGAAAAACAATCCAAATCTTTGTCCTGAATAAACTGTAACCTTATCTGCCAGGAAATGTTGATACAGTTAAGATATTTACCCTGAAGAAGATGAGCAGGATGACAAAACTTGTCATCAAACATCATCTCCTTGTGGACAGGCTCAGTGTGAGTCCTCAGTGTATAAGAAAAAATCTACATCATAAAGACAATATAGATGCAGCTCCAAGCCCATCAAGTCAACATGTTATTCTGCCGGTCATTATATTTAATGTTCTCCTCTTGTTTCATCATCCTGAGATTTAATATCAAAGCCTCTGCACTTGAAATAAATGTTCCACTTCCTCTGAATACATTAATAATTGTTTACTTCTTATCTTGTCTTGACTTATGGATGGATCGTGAGACAGATTCAAAGACGGATGGGTGGGTAGATGGATGGATGGATTGTTGATTGGGAGGATGAATAAGTACATGTTCATGTGTGTTTGTTTTGCCCTGTCTCTGCAGGAGTAATTGTGACAGCCCGGAGGTTCGACCGGGAGCGACAGAGGGAGTATTCGATTACTGTAACAGCCACTGACTGGGCGGAAGAGCCGCTCATCGGCATCTGTCAACTCACCATCCAGATACTGGACCAGAATGATAATAGCCCAAAGTTTGAGAATTTGCGCTATGAGTGTAAGTTTCAGACATGCTGATACAACAAAAATATTACCAATAAAGCAGGAGCATAAGTAGGAGCCTGTATATATGGAGGTAAAAATGCTGAGTGGGGCTCTCTCTCTGCCTGGCTAATCCTTGATCTGAAAATTTCACTAAACTGAAGATGCAGATAGAAAACATTGGAAAACATTGACCCTCATGTTAGTGGAAAAAGACAGGCTACAGACTGTGGGTCCAAGTGGTCCTGCAGTGACAGCAATGTATATATATATATATGATGCGACCCAAAAAATTCAACAAATTGCAATCAATCCAGTAACTTTTGAGCTAAAAATTCAGCCGGTGTGACTGGGAAATAGATAAATGGACAGTCAAGGTGAAGTTTCTTGAATGGGAATCTGTTATAACTTAGTTATGGATAGAAACAACCAATTGTACAACAATTAATGCAAAATGCATTCACATTTTATTAATGAAGTGCAACCAAGACTTCAGGTTGAGTTAGCATAAGATAAGAGCTCAGTAAGACCAACCGACACTTTTACCTGCTACTTCTGCTTTTGTTTTTTTTAGGATTGAAATTTCATAATATTATCCTGTGGCACTTTACATGGCGGTTGGAAAGATGTGTTTTGTTACTGTGGTATTTTACCTGATCTTTACATATCCTACAAACAGTGAGCACCTTATTTTACACATCTCTGTCCTTGCAAAAGCCAGATTGTTTTCATTCAGGACCACAATGGTGGCTTGATCATTTCTTGCTTGCAGGCTTCTCTTCTGCCATCCACCACCCTACGTTTTGTTGTCTGCTGACGTATGGTGATGACGTCACAGATAAGCAGACTGAATCAACTGACGTTTCCCGTCTGTTTCCTATCATTATAATTGATTTATTGCCGTATAAAACAATGTTATATCATTGATATCATCCAAAGCCAATATGCCTAGTGCAGATCAATATAGTCAGATCATGGGAGTACAAATTGATTAATCAAAGTAATAGATGAATCATTGCATCCCTGTGACAAAAGAAATAAAAAATTATTTTGTTGAACGTCTCTTTAGCTCACTGGGTTAGAGATAACAACATCATGATGCATCTTTGTCAGGTTTTTCCTCTGGAGGGGAAGAAAACTTCTTTAAAGATGTTTGTATGTTAAATGGAGGAGGATCCATTATTTCTGGTGCTTTCAGAGGGGTCAGGAAATCTCAACACTGATGTAGAGGAGTATCTCAGAGTGAATGTTCGATTCTGGACAGACTTTAATCTGAGAGGCACAGATTGTTAGCTACTCTCCATGGCCCTCATTTATCAATCTTGCGTGCAATCTTACGGCAAAGTTCATGTGTGATTTGTGAAAGATGCGTACCAGCTCAAATCTTTGCGTACACCTGATCAAGTGTTGATAAATGTGGCTGCTGGAAACAATCGTCATTTAAATAACACACCCCTAATTACTCAAGGTTCAGCCCACCTGACCAATAGTAACCCACGGAATTTATGACATGGAGGGACGCATTGCGGGAAAATAAGAGACTTCTCTGTGCTGGAGATGGACGCCATAGAAACGGAAGTAGAGAGAAAAGAAACTGTTGTAGGAAAAATGGTGATTTCCCACTTGAGAGGTACTAACAAATTCCCATGCCCAAAGATGGTACTACTTAATAATTAGTTATATGGACTCCTAGCTTCCTAATTACCTTGCACCATTTTACCATGTGGTCTTTAATGGGGAGAAGGAACGATGAAGAGACGTCCGAGTTCTCAGTTCAAGCGCAATTTATTTATGACAATGAGTCAAGAATGTTTAACAGAGTCTCTGGGTTCAAATTATGTAGCCTTGACAATCAGACAAGTGCTGGGGTCAGTTCACAAAAAATGGACCTTGAACCTCTTTCCCTGAACCCTTTTATAGTTAAAGATCCACCTACTTAGGCAATCAGTTTTCTATTCTTATGGTGTTGTCCTCCGGTGCAGACTGGGTCCAGACATCACTTTTCACTTTTAGCAAAACATGTGTACATAAGCTATGAATTCTAGCACTGTGTTATTTCGCATCTGGAAAAGTGGCGTGAACAGAGACAGAAAAACCACATTTGCGCAGAGATCACTGCAGCCATCAGCAGCGTGGATGTAGCAAACCAAACTACAGGGGAGTTTAAACCTCAAATTCACAAATTTGTCGTCCTTTAGTTTATCAAGCAACTAATCCATGGTATCTTAATTTTTGAAGCCCTGGTATAATCATGTCTGTTCAGGTCTCAAAACGTAGAAAGATCTCTGTTAAAATGTCTGTCAGCTCTGAAAGAAGCTGCAGCCTGATTGCGTCGCAGACCGAGGAGAGAGAGAGAAGTGCAGCGGGTCTGCGTCAGTTTCAGGCAGAAACATGAACAGAATAACCTGCATTGTGTCCGATGGAGTTCATCAAACATTTTACAGATGAACGACTGGGAATTTTTTAACCTAGAGGCTAATTTATTGACTGTTTGTGACTATTCTGGCGTCTGGCTAAAATTGAGAGTCGCCTGTGCACAATTATGCATGGGTAGACCTGAGTTTTATGGTTATTTATACCACAAATCAAGCCGGTTGTAATCACATGTAAATGAACATCTTTTGTTATCAAATAGTCCACTTTTTCATACACAGTTCGGATTTATATGATAATATTTTTTGGAGTGAATCAGTAATCTTCTTGTAAATCCTGTGATCCAGCGTCCTCCAGATATTCTCTACAGACTTTAATGTGGACATAGAAGTGTATTTAATCACTGTTAACAGCCTCTCTAATGTTTCCAGTAAATTGTCAAAGGAAAAACGCATTCCTCACAAGAAGAAATCAGCTGACAGCTCGTGCTGCTTTTTCATTTGTGATGTATTTTATCTTGACAAAAGGTAACAGACATTTTAGATAAATCTATATTGCTATGTTTAATGTAACTATCTAAATATTAATCTGTGAACCTCTGACTGTCCTTTGAAAATGCTCTGCACTCATATGATGCATTAATTCTCCGTCACAGACTGATTTTCTTCCCTGCATGGCGCTCTCCTCTGACATGAAATTTGCGTACACAAACTCAGACCTGGCATGGGATCTGAGCGTACCCTCCACCCACGCTCAGATTGATAAATACCGATCTATGCGTGGATTTGAGCGTACACCCATTTTTTGGTCGTACGCACGTTTGATAAATGAGGGCCCATGAGAGTATCTGTTCATAGAGAGAAATAAACCCTCTTTCAGATGAACAACATCATGAGCCGAGATGTGTTCCTCCTACTTTTGCTCTCCATACAGACTGTTTCTACTGTAGTCTAGTCTAGAGCCCTGAGTTTGGACTCCACCTTTTCATGCAGACACTAATACCTGTGTTGCCTCCAAAAAGTACATCTCTGTGTGAAAACTGTACCAACTTGACAAATTGCTGTGCATCACAGCCAATGTCCACAAAATCCCTCCTGTTTGACCTTTCTAATACTTTGCTCTCAGCTTCACACTGTCCTCCTCTTTGTTCAACTGCTCTTTGATTATTTTCCCCCCCCTGCAGACTTCCTGCGAGAGGACACGTTGGTCGGTACCAGCTTTCTGCGTGTGGCAGCTCACGATGACGACTTTGGCACTAATGCGGCGATCACTTACTCCATGTCCCTGGAGCAGCCTGAGTACCTGCGGGTCAACCCTGTCACTGGATGGGTCTACGTTAATCAGCCCATATCACAGGTCAGTGTGCAGTTATTACCCACTGCCCTGTCAGCCAGCACAGCTCTCTCACACACACACACACACACACACACACACACACACACACACACACACACACATAAAGACTGTCTTCTGTGTGTGTCACACAGCTGCCTGTGGGTGTGTGTCAGCAGAGTTAATGAATGAGCCACCTGAAAGTGATGTGGGGTGCGTGAACTCCCTGGGGTGCTGCATGTGGAAACACCTCAGAGGGAGACAATAGGGGAGAATCACTCAGGCTAAACAAACGACTGAAAACAATCTGAACAGCTGGTGATTCCTGTGGCTCTGAGTGATGACGACAGCTCCAACTTGATTGTACTGTTAGCAAAGATGAGACTCAAAATGTGTGCTTAAAAAAAAACTCCAACCACAGAAGCTGTCAGAAAAAGACCTGCAGTTCTTTCATGGATGGTTCAGGCTTTTTATGAAGCTAATTGCCAGAAGCCGGGACTCTTTGTTTGGCCTTGGTGTAACAGGTTGAAGACTTTAATTTTAATTCATCATCTCAGACTTTGATAAGGAGACTGACAGCGGCAGCAGCAGCTCTGGGCGAGTCGTGTACTTTGATGCTATTAACTGAAACAATTTGAAGGCCGTACCTGTGATTTAACTCACAAAGCACGATCACCTCCGTGCTAACACCTCCTCCAGAAGCAAAGCTGTGTGATGTGCTTTTGGGAAGTGCTGCAGAGATAATTTCCCTTAAGGAAAATGAAACAGCTCTTTTTAAGGAGAGGATTATTCCAGCTCTATAAATGCTTTTGCTGAACTTGAAAAGCAGCTGTAAAGATTAGAAAGCTGTCCTTAAGTGGTTGATGTTTGTTGACTAATTGATGTTCTTTAAGTGAATTGCTGTGTCAGTGTCACTGATGTAATGCATGCAGTTGGTGTTTTCTGCAGCCTATCAGCACTCCTCTTTCTGTTTTCCTCTTTCACTTATTTAAAGAGTAGAGTTGTTCTTCTGCTACAAACTCGCGTAGCACTATAGAGCTGTGTATTATTTAGACTACTTTTTTAGTGTGGGAAGTCCCTGGCAATTTCGCTGCTGCCTTCATGCAAAATTAAAAGTGTTCAGCCTGAAACCTCACTGAACAAAGCTGCTGCATATTTAAGAGCAGTTTCAGAGACTGTCTGAATCATGCAACTATATTTGTGCGGTAACTAAGGTTGTAAAAGAACTTTATTAAATGTTAAACATCTCAGTTGGTCTGAGACATTGTTCCATTTTGATTTCCTCATCATTTTTCTGATTAAAGCGAACAAGTATTCAAAATGTCTCAACACAAGCTTCACAGAAAAATATGCTGCACTGCTCCCAGCAGGCTCGTCATTTTTTTTGGGAGACAATATGAAGGAGAGCGTTTATTGAATAGAGAGATTATTCATGTGCCCGAATACTCTGTGGTTAGCTGGATTCATGCAGACACAACATGCTGGAGAGTGGAACTCTGCAGAGAATTAAGAGGATAACATAAAAGATTGCAGTCGAAATGGTTTGATGAATAATTTCTCTTCATTTCTGGCTCTATTAACACAAATTTAATTCCTAACATTGGCTGGATGTTGCCACAGAGCTCCATTGATTGTAAAAGCAGCAGCTGCTTGGTCCACATTGACATCGCAGATTACAATCTTTGTTCACAAGCTTTGGAAAGACTTGTTCACAAATACTAATTGGATTGTCCTGAGAAGAGAAAATGTAATTCTGGAGTTAAGTGAGATTTCTTTTTTATCTGGCTGCTGCAGCACAATAATAGAGTCACTGGGTCTTGATTTGCATAATAGAATAATACAGCTGAAGGTTGAGTCATTACATCCTCACAATTGAATCTTTATTTGCCCAATTTTTCATTTACAAAGAGGTTTAACTATAACTTTATAATCTTTAACTATGAGTGCTTCGAATGAAGACAGATCTGCTCAAAAAGAACTTTTTACACTGTCTTTTATTCTGCTCAAACTTAAATGTTGATGATGTTACACATTTATTATCAAGATAAACAAAACCAAAGAGTTCTGGGGAGTTACTTTTTGTTTCATGTATGCGCTCCACCTACAAAAAGCATGAAAACTGATAACCTTAAAATGGGTTTGTAGTACACTTTATGACCTTTGTGAAGTAAAATAGATTTTACATGTTTCACTAACTTTAGAGTTTGGAGCATACTTGTAGTTGAGTTAAGGCATGTAATATTACTTGAACTTAACTGTTTAATTGTGTTACATGTACTTTCGACTGAGTGTAGACAACTTAATTTTCAAAGCATCAGCACCTGCAAGTACACGGCCAATCTTGCAATAATGGCTTTGGACTTTTTTTCTTTTTTTTTTTTTTCTTTGAATCATGTTTATCAATTTGTCAGACAGTTTATGAATGTAGCATATACCCCATTTAAGGAGACTTTAGTCCTGAAGTGGTCTGAGCAGGTGTCTGTCCAACATGAGTCTGTTTGGGATTTCTGTGCCAAAGACGTAAGTGCTCATGATGCGTTCATAGAAAGTTTTAGCAATGGGACCTTGAACAACCTCTGAAAAAGTTGCTCCATTTCCTAGAGGAGAAATAAAGCTAAAGAACACCGCATAAAATCCCCCTGGTTTCATAGCAGCATGGAAACCAAAGCAGAAAAGCTTATGGTGGTCTGAGTTATGTCTGTCAGCTGCCTCTGTTATCCAGAATCTACCCAAAATGTCTGGTGAATTGGATTCAAAGTTCAGGTTCCGGAACATGTAGTCTCTCATGACACATGTAGACCATCATCTGCCTTCTTCCCTTTGTGACCAACGACTTCCAACTGATAAAAAAAGTGATCTGTCACTGAAGCGTCTCAGTTTCAGTGATTTGAAAATGTTGAATGGGTTTATCTTTCACCAGCCATAAGGGGGAAGAAAATGAAGAAAGTAGATAATTAATGCTGCATTAGTTCACCTCTGCTCTGTACTTGGTCCACCCATCTGTTAACCATTAATTGGAGCTGTTTCTAGCACAATTATGTCTGTTATCACTGATCTCACAGAGAACCTACATCACAAGGGACGTCGTAGCCACTGATGGAGGAAACCGAAGCACTTCAGTGGAGCTGTCTGTAACCATCACCAACGTTAAGAACCAGCCTCCAGAGTGGGAGAAGGAAAGCTACAGCGTGGTCATCCCAGAGAACACGGCCAGAGATACACCCATAGTGGTAGGTGTTGATGCAGCTGAGGCAGCAGACTGACTGGGTTTGATACCTCATACGCTGTTGGGTTGTCAAAGCTTTTTGTGCTATTTTCAGAAGCTGTAATTGCTGTTTGTTCGTTGTTTGTTTGCTCCTCTGGATTAGGGCAAAGTCTGAGTGTTACGTAGGTACTGTGCTCTCTTTGTGCTCATCACACACTTGTCAGTGCCTTGAAGGATCTGTAAACGTGTTTGAGCTGGATGCTGTAGTGGAGCGCTGACGGCAGATCATCTGTTCAGCAATTTTCGTCCCTGCAAGCTAATTAAATCCAATCAAAAAGTCCCCTTTGATGTGAAAATACATCACTGTCAACCTAAAGACCACAAACTGTTTTTTTATCCAAGGTCCTCACATCGGGATTCATTCTGAGATGAAAGGGTTATTTCAGGACTCAGACAAAAGATATGACTGGCATATTTTATTCTCCGCCATTCTCAGATTATCAATGAGCACCCCTAGTATCAGCGCTTCATGTGCACTACAACACATACCTGACCTAAACATGATGTAAGCTGTCATGTGATCAAATTTTTAAGGTTATTTTTACAGCTGGTTACAGTGAGACCATAGGATTCAACCCAATACCATACAGTCATGGACGAAAGTATTGGCACTTTGTTCACAAGCTGGAATTTTTTCAGAAAATACATCAGAACCCAGAAGTGTTGCAATTACAATTATTTTGGGGTATGAATTTTTTTTTTTTTTTTTTTTTTGATGTGTGTTGGAAAAACAAAAAAAATGGAGGACAAAAGCTAAAATCGACACAGTTTTACACAAAATACAAAAATCCTCAGACACTCCTTGGCTCTTCTTTCTTTTCTCCATTCTTGGTGTGACACAAAAAGGCACACAATACAAAGGTCGAGTCAACTGTTATATATTCTCACTGGCGTCAGGTATGATTTCTATATTACCAGCACCTATTACTCACCACAGCTGAGTTTAAACAAGCATCACCTGCTTGAAATTAAATGATTTACCCACAATTCTAAATGCGCCAACTTTGGCTTTTTTCTGTTTTTTGTGTTTTTCCAGTGCACATCAAGTAAATAAACACATTCATACCAAAAATATTTGTATTTGCAACAATTTATGGGAGAAATTATGTATTCTCTGGAAAAATTCCAGGGGTGCCAATACTTTCGTCCTTGACTGCAAATACAAAACAATACAAGAGGATACAGCATTATAGAGAAGGATATAATTTACAGTAGTTCAAAAAGACGTGGTGTCTGCTCTGATGTGATATGGTCCGATATGTGGGGCAGCTGCGACTCAGTGGGTGGTCCCCCAATCAGCAGGTTGATGGTGCTACACCGTAAGTATGTGAATGAACAACATTACACGAATGAACAGATGAATGTGAGTGAATATAACATTTTTTAGAGGTCAGCTGGTGGACCTATGTTTGCAGTCAGCCCTCAAGTCACTGTAACGTCTTATTCACGTTGTCATTAAAGTGAACACATTTTTTAAGGGTATCATAAATGGTGGATCAATATTTAGCTGACGAGTAAGCTACTTTCCACACTTTGCAGTGTGCTCTGTGAGTCTGCTCCTGACAGGAGGTAGCACATTGCTGATAATGATAACAGTCACATCTAGGACTTGTTTAAAAAAAAAAAAAAAAGTTTAACCCTTTGGGGCCTGAGCACTAAGACACCTGCCTGGACTATTTTGCTTAGCTTGACCATAAAACGGTCAAAAAATGTCCTGTGTGTAAGTGCTTGGCCCATTTTTTCTGGAATACTTTGAACTTTCAATATCTGGTGTTATTTCCAATTTACTGCGTATTATGTGAGAGAAAAACACTTTAAACCGACAAAAAAAAAACGAACAGAGAATTGCATGTTTACGAAATTTTGAGATAACTCAGTATGAGTTATCTCAAAATTTTGTGATACCAAATCACAATGTTATAAGGTGATTATATTGCTAAAGTCATGTTTGAATGTGGAAACTTTATAGAGAATTGCTTATGGCTACCTTTAGATGATTTAGTTCAATTCTTTTTCATGCCTGGGTTAAGGCATGGAGAGTTTCTGCAGTTATTGGGTTCTGTGGATGATATAACAATAAGTGTACAGGAGGAAGAATCAGCCCGACCCTCTGGAAGTAGATCCCTGATCATTTATTGTAAGCCTCAGTTTGTGTGTGGATCCTGTATCACAGGCTGTGGCTCATAATCGGGCTACATTTATCTTTATCTTGTCTTTATTTTCGTCAGCCAAACAGCAGCAACAACAGTTGTTCATTCACAGACCCGTCTCTCCTTCTCACAGGCTTGTGCGTCCCTTTTTAACACTTCAACAAGAAACATCTAAAGGTAGCCATAAGCAACTGTCTATAAAGTTTGCCAATATAATCACCGTAAAACATTGTGTTTTGGTATCACAAAATAATGAGATAACTCAGTATCCCAAAATTTTGAGATAACTCGGTATCTCAAAATTTTGAGATAACTCGGTATCTCGAAATTTTGAGATAACTCTTTTTTTAAAATTCTTTTTGGCAGTAATAAGCTTCCGTACATGTTAGAGGTTTAGTGAAGAAAAAACACCGCACACAATTAGATCAAACAATTTTAACAACAACGTTAACAAACATATGTGCAGCATTTATGAGATTTTTCTCTCATTTTGGAAAAAAGAGGTTTTTGACGGCATAACCAGATTATCCAGCATCTCACAGCTTGTTCCTCTTTTTGCACAAGAGCCACTGAAGGATGTTTCTCCTCTTCATGACAAAAAAAACTGATTCTGGAAGAAGAGGAGAAGGATATTCAGCTACTCACACCTATTGTACAGTACAAACAAGGCATTGTACAGTATTTATAAAGTTTGGCAACAGTACAAACCCCAAATCAGGCTCACACAGCAAAAAGAAGACTGGAAACACATTTCTGGGACAGTAGAAAGACTTCATGCCCACACAGCGTAAAACACACATGCTCGTATACAGTACAAACACAGGACGCTACTCCGTTGTAAAAAGGGAACAACGTTTCGTCAACCTTGAAATACGTTCATACTGTAAAAATAAGACTTAGTACGTTCTTCTACAAGAGTCACCACACTATATAACCATCAAATCACACACGAAAATGCATATATGAAGTAAAAACTAGATACAGAGAGCTTCATTTATCCTGACATTCATCCCATCCCAACGTTACCTTTTCTCTCATGAAGTTGCTCCTTTTGTCTCAGGGTCATGCAGAGGCTTGAGAGGAGGTTTTATAACTAGGGGTGGTCTTCTTTTTTGCATTTTTAGAAAAACTCAGCTCTGTTTTCTCCATGCCCCCCTTTCATCCATCCACTCCGGGGTCTGTATGTTCATTTGCGGGTTTTCTTGGATGACTGAGTAAAATTACCATAATAACCACATATTGGCTGAAAGAGCAACGTCTCAGCTTGCAGAAGCTGGTAGAATGTTTTTGAATGTGCGAACAGTTTAGGATTAAAGGGCGTTCAAACGCAGATGGGTCACTGCCGACACATCCAGACTTAAAGACAGCTATAAAAAAAGTTTTAGGTGGTGAGGATGGTCAAAAAGCAGCAAAAATATGTGAAAAGAGGCAAACTTTGGGAAAAACTTGGATTATGGTTGGAGAATAGCCTAAAATGGTGAAAAAGCAGTCAGAAAGAATTTAAAAAGACTAAAATGGGCAAAAAGCAGTCACGAGTAGCAAAATTGGAATTGAGTGCTTAGAAATGAACAGACTTTTCTAAAGCTTGACATTTCTGTTAAAAAAAAACATTTTCATTGATCGTATGTAGCATTCTACTTTTCTGAAACAGAGAATTCTGGGATTTTTTATCATCTGCAAGCCATTATCATTATCATTTCAAGAAATAAAAGGTTTTTAAAAAAATCACAATATATATAATTGGTCTATTTAATATCTTGGTTTCACTTTCTGAAATGAGGGACCAAAAGTACTGAACTTTTTTATCTTGTAGTTCTTTGAGATACTTCTTTTGTGGATTTTTGTTTTGTCAAAATCCTTCTTTTGTCGCTTATTTTTGTGTTTTTCTTATACAGAAGAAGATTTGGAAAAAAAAGCTTCCATTCAATGCAAGTAATATCAAATTTGACATTTAAATCAGAATGGCTCTACTTTTAAAATGCCATAATCTCTAATTTAGTGCTCTTTAAAAATAATAATAAAAAAGTTACTTATTGCTTGTATTTGCCTACAACACATAAGATGGGGAAACTCAAAATAGTCACATGATAAATTTCAATTCCAATAAAGGGAAAAATAATTTCAAGAGGATAATTTTCCAAATCGTCCAGCTGTAGGCACATGCTGTAGGAGCTCTTTAAAACCTGCTCCTTTATGTAGTTAGAATGAAATCTTGTAAAGTTTGATTCTGTTTGATACCTGTAGCTAGAGTGGCGTATCTTACCAGGTGATCTGAACACAGTCTGATCTTATTGTGTTTATTTTATCATTGTCTCATGCTAAATCACCTAACAGTAAGGACTTGGTGCAAGATATGTCAGTTTGTTAACAAGCACATAGTTTGAAATCCTTACATTTGCAGTATCACAGACCAGGTGAGAGGATTGTTTACCCTATTAAGACACCTCAAAACTATCAATGCAGTACAATGACAGAATAAGACCCAATTGGATTAGATAGGATATGAGATGAGATGCTACAGAAGGAAACACTGTGTTACGATGTGATGAACAGCAAAGATAGTTTTGGTTTATTTTCAAAATGTGGCTTACACTGTCTCCACAGCTCAACGGGCACGACAGGTTATATCCTGGTTGTTTATGATGAACGGTAACAATCAGACACAACCTGTCTGACGAAGGGCAACAGCCACACCACGTGGTGATTTACCAATAAAGTCATGTCCGAAAAACTTCTTTCTCTTCCCCCACTTTTCCATTTGCTGTTTCTGAGCCAGGACCCAGGATCCAACTTACACTTAAAAAGGGCTTTACCCACCAGTTTCACGCTCAGTTCTGAGAGGAGTTCAGAAAGTTTATAAGTCTTGCGTCTTTGAGTATTGAAGCATGCTGTTAAAGTCCTTTCAATTATTAATGATAATTATTATTATGCTTGAAAACTCCTCACAGGAGCTTTAACTTTCAAAATAAACTCTCTTGTTAACTGACTAATATTTGCATGAAATGCATCCAGTATTTAGAATGCTCAGTACTGAGTAAGAACTGAGAGTGTTTTCCTATTTACGCTTACTGCTGACCTGTTGGAGTCTGTTAAGTTTTATAATATACTTTGGGAGCTATTTTCTATTTCAAGTTGAGTAAGATCAGTTTACTCCCTGTCTAAACTGTTACTACAGAGTTAAATAAAGCACCCCCAGGCATCTCAGGGAGGATTTTCAGCATCTCATCACGCTTATTGTAAGAAATCATAACAACAAACTTGCTACAAGGAACTGGTTTATTTCCCAAAATATTAGATTAATCTTTAAAAGAAAGGGAGGGAAAAATCTTTCACAATGTCATACCAGTTGAGTCAGATTTATTTTTTTCCCTGCAAGCGGCAGGAATGTTTGTCTGATGCTTCTTAACATCAGTACTCCTAATGTTAACAGAACGTGACATCCAGGCTCTAAGCTAAGCAGAGTAATGATTTCACTTCCCATCCTACTCAGACAATCAAAGCCACCTCTCATTTGGGCGACCCAAGGGTGACCTACAACCTGGAGGACGGGATGGTCCCTGAAACCAACATGCCAGTAAGGTTCTACCTCTCCCCAAACCGCGAGAACAGCTCTGCATCTATCCTGGTGTCAGAGCCACTCGACTACGAGACAACACCTTTCTTCTCCCTGCGTGTGCGGGCGCAGAACGTGGCAGCTGTTCCCCTGGCTGCCTTCACGACAGTCTATGTCAATATTACAGGTGAGACTTTGGATTTGCATTACATTAGAAGGTTTTACTGACAGCCTGTGTCACATGACTTGAATACAACTGATTGAATATTCACATGTATAGTTACCAGTTAAAAATCCTGTCATGCCAGAGTAGGTGATAATGATTCTGGTAGTTGGTGAAAATTGAAAATGTAAATAACTTCTCTGTAACTGTTCAAATATGATGCTCTAGCATACCCAGCCAGAGCAATGATAAACTCTGTCATATTTTATGAAACCTATGTTTTCCTCGCTGCAGTGCCTCAATTTTCACAAACAGTCTCAGAGCTGTCTTGTAACAGAAAGAAAAGGAATGCAAAAAAGCAAAAACAGAAATGACACGATGAAAAATCTATTACATATCACAAAAATTCGAGAAGTTAAAGGTGATTGAATGCAGAAATTTATCAGGTGAAAATTTGTGGCTCAGGTATGGTTCACACGTTATACTGAAACATAAGAAAAAAACGTGGAATAATGAGAAAAGACTATATAACTAATTTTGAAGTTTCATTTCAAATTACAGAGATCAAAACACATTCATGTTGTCAGATTATGCTTTGAAGGCTTTCCATTCAAAGAGATGGGTTCAGTTACAAGTGTGAATGGCTGAAGGACTATAAATACAGCAAGGCTCAACATGACACAACACAAAACACTGCAAAATAAAGCAATTCAGCACTACACAGCAGGATGCCACTCAAACAACAGAAGGCAGAAGTAATACAGCATTGAACATATGGCATGGTACACTCCTGATCAAAATCTTAAGACCGATTGAAAACCTCTTATTTTCATTTTTTGTTGCTAAGTGCCACTGAAGTGGCTTATTTGTTGGTTATGGACACCAGAGAGGTTATGTTTGCAGCAGTGTTTTTGCTTTGTGTTTCTGTGTTTGTCTGGATCCTATGTGCAACCATGGTTGCATTGTATACAAACAAGATTTTAGCTGTTAGCAGCTGAGCATGTCAATGCTAGCAGTGTTCCCAGCAAGCTGATGAGAAAGAGGAACTGCATTTTGCTCCAAGAAGAGACAACAATGACTTGTCTTTTCATAACGGGGAATGTAAGATTGGTCTCTAATAAGCTGGATAAATTAAGTTCAAATTCAAGATAGCTCCATTGGCCTGATAGTAAAAACACTGTTGGCAAAGCATAACAAGAACAACTACGTACAATATTTACATAGCTTGTGTACTATATAGGCAATTTGATTGATTGCTTTAAGGAGCGAGACACAATTGCATCTACATACAATTCACATTAAACAACTTCAACAATATTACACCACAGCAATAATAGTTATGCATGAGTAATTAGGGCGTTCTGATCAACATACATATTTTTGTTTCATGTCATGGCAGCGTCGTAAATTGTGCAGCTAAATATATAAATTGTGGATCTTCTCCTAAACAGAGTTTCACATGTTTTTCACTGATAAATTGAGTCTACTGCTGCAATCTGCTGCAGGAAAGCTTCAGTTTGGTATAGGGGACAGAAGAGGAGAAAATGGAGCTCACTGTGTGTTTCCCCCTAAGAACAGTTCTTACAGATCCTCAGCTCCCTGGGTGTCCGTTCTTTTTTCCGCCGACCTCTTTCAACCTGTAGCTGATGTTCACTGAATCTGTACATTGTCAGTGTGGGTCTCTGTTTTTGTTTATTTATATATTTATTTATTTTTACGCTGAGCAGATATGGTGCTGGAGAATATTCATGATTTAATAAGCCATAGCATTCTTAAAGCATGCTTAACCTTGTTAAACATAATATTATGATTGCATTTATATCTTGCAATGTTTGAACTACAGGTTTCCTCAAAAGTTGGCAGGCTTTATTTTTCTCAAATAGTAAAACTAACCATTCTTCCTGGCAAAAAGCCTCCAGTTACTATAAATTCTTGGTCTGTCTTGCATGAACTGCAGGTTTGAGATCTCCCCAGAGTGGCTCAATGATATTGAGGTCAGGAGACTGAGATGGCCACTTCAAAACCATCCCTTTATTCTGCTGTAGCCAATGGCAGGTCCACTTGGCCTTTTGCTTTGGATCATTGTCATGTTGGAATGTCCAAGAACGTCCCATGCACAGCCTCTAGGCTGATGAGTGTAAATTTTCCTCCAGTATTTTCTAATTACATGCTGCATTCATCCTTCCATCAACTTTGACCAGTTTTCCTGAGCCTTTGTAGCTCACACCTCCCCAAAACATCAGTGATCCACCTCAGTGTTTCACAGTAAGAATGGTGGACCTTTCATCATAGGCCTTGTTAACTCCTCTCTAAATGTGTCTCTAAATGGTTGTGGCCAAAAAGTTCAATTTTGGTCTCATCGCTCTAAATTACTTTGTTCCAGAAGTTTTGAGGCTTGTCTCTGTGCTGTTTGGCGTATTGTAAGTGGGATATTTTGTGGCATTCGTGTAGAAATGGCTTTCTTCTGGCGACCCAACCATACAGCCCATGTTACTTTAAGTGCTTCTTTATTGTGGATCTTGAAACATCCACACCTTTATTTTTTTTTCAGAGAGTCCTGTATATCAGCTGAAGCTTTTTGTGGGTCTTTCTTTGCATCCCGAACAATTTTCTTGGCAGTTGGAGCTGAAATTTATGCTGATCTTTAAAGGATAAAATTTAAACAAAAATGTGGATTCAAGGTGATTTTCTGTCAGGTATTCACACTGTCATGACCTCATGATGGTGAAGGCTGAGAAGCTTTTTCTCTTTGAACGTGGCCTGATTGTTGAGCTGCATAATCAAGGCCTCTCACAATGCAACACCATCTCTGAGGCCGGACACAGTAAGACAGCCATTTTGAATTTCTTCAAAGATCCTAAGGGTTATGCAACAAAAAAATATTTTACCAGCTCTGAGCCAGAGGATCTGATTGGCTGTCCGTCAAGACGCAAGATCCTAGACCCAAATTAAGGCCGTTACTGGTGCTGATCGCAGCCCAATAAACATCAGACGGGGTCTGAAAGAGAAGGGCTTTAAGAACACGGCCCTTTCTCCTTCAATGCCACCAAATTGTCTGTTAATAGAGAGCAGCAAACATGGGAAACTGAAAGGTGGTAGAAAAGTTTTGTTCTCTGAGGAGAAAAAATAATTAACCTTGACAGTTCTGATGCCTTCACTGGAAAAATGGAGCTTCAGGTTGTTCAGGGGCGTCAAACAGCAGCTGGCTGTTTGGAGATGTTGCTGGGAGTGTTCTTCATGACTGAGGGCCCTGCTTTGTGTGCAAGTGACTGGGTTTTTCAACAGGACAATGCTGCAGTTTACAATAGCCGCCTGACAAAACACTTCTTCTTCCAGAGGAATAAGCTCACTCTTTTGGAGCATCCTGCATGTTCCCCTGATCATTGCGAATATTTGGGGATGGTGGTGAGGAACGTTTACATAAATGGACGTCAGCTTCAGACAGCGGATGACGAACATGAAACCATCTCCATCCCTTGGAGCAACATTCCCACTAGCCTCCTGGAAACAAATTTCTGAAGTGATCAACAAGAACAGTGGAGCCCCTTATTACTGATTCCATTTTTGAACTTTTTTTTCTCACTTTAGAGTGTTTAAGGTGTGACAGCCTCCTGCCTCTAGGGTCTGCTGCTGCGTGTTTCCCCTGTTAATTTTGTTTGTCTGTCCCTGCAGGCCTGGAGGGAGGTGCTCGCCACACCTGGGCAGATCCCCCAGGTGTTCAAAGGCTGGCTGGTCACCCTCACTCAGTTGAGGATAAGAGAGAACTTCAAACACGCTTCGCTGCTGCAGCTCTGCGCCGCAGCGAGGCTCACTCCTCGCCCGCACTTTTGTTTTTTTTAATTAGTCTTTATGTTAGTGAGTTGCCGGTTGTTTCCGTTGTTCTTCCTTTTGATTCATATTTTGTTAACAAATGTATTCCTTTATTTTATTCAGACTGTATGTCTCCTTGTTCTTTGTCATGGTCTTGAGTCGGGTCGTGACAAAGGTTTTTTGAGCTGTGGTCTTAAACATTTCATCAGCTGTTGAACTTGCTGTTTTAATTTAAGCGTTGTTTGCATTTTTTCTTTTTATTTGTCTCATTCCCATGTCTTCTTTTTACATTTTGAAACCACATCGAGCCTGTTCCAGATCCAACAGAGTGACGTAAATTTGTGTAATTTTTCAACTGGTCTTGAGATTTAGATGAGGAGTGTCTATACGTTGCTCATACAGCCTGGTTCCAATAGTACAGCAGCAGTGGTGAAATAGACCCATGTGACACAAACATAAAGATGCATTACAATATCTAAACAGCAAAATGTTTGAGACCAATGTACACCAGATGCAATTTAGGTCCCTCTCTGATCCGGCAGGTGGGTTTCTCTCAACTCACCCTCAGCTCAGCACTCTCAGCTCCAGAAGGTATAAGCCCTCCAGATCAGATATGTAAAACTTTATTTTTGCTGGATGGAGGATGAAGGATGCCAGAGCAGTGGCACATCAATTTGCGCAAAGAAGATTGAAACTGATTCAAATGCATATACGGGAACCACCTAAAAAAATCCAGTGACTTTCAAAATGAAACATAGATGTTCACACAAGATGATTTATCTTGACTCAGAGAACAAACCAACATAATGAGTAGAACCAGACCAGGAGTCAACAAGTTTGAGGTTTTATAGCCCAATATGAACAACGAGAGGAGCATCATTGAGACTTTTTTTTTTCATCACTGTCAGGGGTCATTCCAATTTGCCTTCTTTTCTAACATGACAAGGCAAATGGAGGGTCTATAAAGAGTTTTTTATTTTCCAGTTAATTAACTGATATTGGTGCTGGTGTGTGGGTGACAGTTTTACACAAGTGGTATGTTATTTCTATTTTATTTTGCCCTAACCTCTGTTACATTAGAAGACAAAAGCAGCATGCAGCGCAGGTCTGAAGGAGCAAAGAGTGAAGCCCAGGTAGCAACATTGAAAACTGAGTAAAACATGTTTTCCTCCTTCCAAAGATTATACCTTTTACTCTTGTAACTGGCCGCTTAACTGTGCAGCGAGGATAATAGTTCAGCCTCAAACATGAGAGATTCTGACTCACCAATATTGTTTTTCTCAGTAGCATGCAAACAATTAGCCTGACCAGCACCTCCTTTCACCTCAGTTTATCTCATTCACAGATAAAACCTCCTCACAGTATCAGGAGAGTCTGAACAAACAGTCCTGAAGCTGATAAAAACCAAGCTTTTTGTTCTCAGACGTGGAAATGAAAGCCTCATATGGGCACATTTCTTTTCTCTGAAGAAGTCAATCCCAGTGCTTGGATATTAAAAACACCACGTTCATGTTTTCATTTGAGGATGATTAAATTCATGGAAGCTTTTTAATTCTTCCACCATGCTTTACGAGTCCCAAGCATGAGCCAGTTATCTTAAAGCTTGAAGTTTAACATTAAGTTCATGCGCAGGGGAATTATAAAATTCAGTGTGCTTCAGTCAGCAGCTGCAGAAAACAGCCTGAGCTCGTGTTTTTTTCTACAAGAAATCAAAGCCCTAAATCTTAATGCACACTGTTACAGAGGCTGCAGCTCAGGATGCAACAGAATTTATTATCTAATTACTATCTCGAAATTAAGACATTATTAATCTGCTTCTCTCCGTAGATGTCAATGACAACGTGCCATTTTTCACCTCCTCCATCTACGAGGCCTCGGTTACAGAGGGAGCTCAGATTGGGACTTCAGTTCTGCAAGTGTCTGCCCATGACAAAGATCTGGAGCTTAATGGAGAGGTGAGAGGATTCTTTATGTTGGGAAGAAAACCTTTATGGATAATCTGTCTGTTAAATCAGAGCTTCCCACTGGAACATTTTGTCACATTTTTGTACAACAAATGTTGAAGTGCTGTTAAAGCAGTGTCAATAACTGAGCCACTGCTTCAGTGTGACTAGATGTAACAATATTGGTGGGATGGAGTATCGATCTGTGTTTGCCTGTGATGAGAAGACAGTCTCAGTTAGATGATGGAGAGCCACTGACATTTCCAGCTACAGAGCCTTTCATTTCTATCGCTTCTACAAATAATTGCCTGAAAAATACTGCAGCTTAATTTCTTAATTCCCTGTGCTCCTCAGATCACTTACTCTCTGCTGAGTGACAGCAGCGGCGACCACCATCTGTTCCGTATTGACCCCAAATTTGGGATCATCAGCACAGAGGCCGTGTTTGATCGAGAGGCACGGAGCTCTTATCTGCTGGAAGTTCAGTCAGAAGACGGGCAGGAGTCGGCACGACCCGGCAAGAACAAGCAGCCCAATTCAGGTAACAATAACGGCAGGCTTTTTATTCTTTGGTCTCAAACTCCTCAGGAGTGCATAACCATTTCAGGTTTATGCATGAAAAAAGCAATGTTGCCTACTTAGCAACTTAGTGGCTATATGAAGCAACTCCTCAAACCCCTATAGATAAATCTTGCAACTTTTCTGGAGCTTGGAGACTCTGACATGAAGCATGTTTTAAACTTATTCTCATCATTGTGAAGTGGGTGCTGCCGTGGGTCCCTCTCTCTTACAAAACACTCACAGGTGGACAAGTCACAGCAGGCCCTCTTAGCTGCTGCTGCCAGAGCAGGCAACTCCATGCAAATTAATCACACCTTATGGGGACTGACTCACTGCTGGAGACAGATATCATCATAATTCTTTTGAACATATATTTCTCCAAATCATGTTCAGTGAGTTCAGAAAAGAGTTATATGAAGAAGCAATGTTATTTGTTGTGCTGATCAAATGTCGGCTTGTTTCAGAAGCTCTGCCTTTTATCCTCTTTTTTTCTCATATTTTCCTTTTCTTTTTGGTTCTCTTTGGATTTAATGCCTGTCATAACTTTTTTAGGCTTAGTTGTTGGTCATGGACACCATAGTGGTTTTGTGTGAAGTAGTGTTTTTATTTTTAATTGTTCCTGTGTGTGTGAAAAAACCCTAAGTGTCGTCATGGTCACATTGTTTTCACACAAAATTTCAGGTGTTGGCAACCTGAAGCATATTGATGTTTACCCCTGCTAGACTCAGTGGCCTTCATGTATCAGATGTGTGCACAACAAAAAAAATGGATGTACGCTCAAATACACATACAGATCGGTATTTATCAATCTGAGCGTGGGTGGAGGGTACGCTCAAATTCCAGAGTGTTGTGCAGCGAGGAAATCAGTCTGTAACAGAGAATTCTTGCATCAAATGAGTGTAAAGCATTTTGAGGACAGACAGAGGTTCACGCATTAATATCTAGAAAGTTAAATTGGAAAGGAATATAAATGTAACTGACATTTCAGCCTTCTTTTGTCAATATATTTAAAATACATCAAATATGAAAAAACAGTGCAAGCTGTCGGGTGATTTCTTCCTGTTAATACATGTGTGTTTTCTATAACAATTTACTGTAAAAATTAGAGAGGCTGTTAGAGAGACTGTACAGTGATTAAAAACACTTCCATGTCCACAGTAAAGTCAGCAGAGAGCATCATAGAGGATGCTGGATCAAACCTTTGGACTATAAAGTTGTGCCCAAAATATTACACCCCCCAGCAGAATTTCTGATTTTTTGGCCTTTTCCCAAGATATGAATGATAACACAGAATCCTAATCATCACTCATGGCTAGTGGTTGGGTGAAGACATTTGGAAAAAAAAAATAGTTAACTCTTTTTAGATTATAATGACAACAGGAACTTTGAAATTGACCCTGTTCCGAAGTTTACACAACTCTGGTGGTTTTGTCCTGATAAATGCACAAAAGTTAACACAAATGTGTTTGAATGTCTACGAAAGGTAACCATCTTCACCTGTGATCTATTTGATTGTAATCAGTGTGTGTGTGTAAATTAAATGAACAGGGTCATTTTTGAAGTTTCTGTTGTAATTGTGATTTAAAAAGAGTAAACACAGTTGTTTGTTAATAAATATCTTAACCTAACCTTTAACCATGAGTGACAGTAAGGTTTTTGTGTTATCATTCATATTTTCTGAGAAAAGGCCAAAAAATCAGAGTACATATATATTTTTAAGAAGCCATTTTGATCACAGGATTCACAGGAAGATTACTTATTTAATCTAAACAATATCATCAAATAAATTTGAACTGATCACAGCAAAGTGGACGATTTAATAACAAAAGATAGTCATTTGCATGTGACCACAACCAAACAGCTCATTCTATGTTATAAATAAGCATAAACTCAGGTCTGCCTGCCCATAATTGCGCACAGGCAATTCTCACTTCTTGGCCAGACTCCAGAATGGCCACAAAAAAAAAAATCAATGAATTAGATTTTGGGTTAAACAATTTGTGGTCCTATACATTTGGAAAATGTTTGAATAACTGCATTGTACACAATGGTCGGTCTGTTCCTATCACTTCTGCCTGAAACTGATCTGGACCCGGTTCACTTCTCTCTCTCTCTCCTCAGTCTGTAAAGCATTCAGGCTGCAGCTTCTTTCAGAGCTGACAAACATTTTAACAGAGATCTTTCTGCATTTTTAAACCTGAACAGCAATGATTAATGATACCAAGGCTTCTAAAGGAATACCACGGATTAAATACTTAATAAATTACAGTGCCACAAATTTTTTGATCAAATGTTTAAACTCCGCTGTAGTTTGGTTTGTTACATCCACGCTGCTGTCAGCTGCAGTGATCTCCAACGTGATCTCCGACGTGGTTTTTCTGACTCTGTTCACGACACTTCTCCGGCTGCAAAACAACAGAGCTATATTCCTCTCTACTTCTGTTGCTATAGCTTCGATCTCCGGCACAGAGAAGTCTCCCTTTTTTCCCATAATTTGTCCCTCCATGCCGTAAAATTCGTGGGTTACTATTGGTCAGGTGGGCTGAACCAACTGTTTTTAGCCGCCCAGATTAATCAACACCTGATCGTGTGTATGCTGAAGTTGGAGCTGGAGCAAGTGTCATAAATAACACGTGAATGTTGGCAAAAGTTTGTTTATACACCCAAATCTGTTCCAATTCCCACGCAGGATTGATATATGAGGGCCAGTGCCCCCCACAAGCTGAGGAGAAGGAGTTTATATCAACCTATCCTTTATCCATCATTGTGGGGAAAATAAGACCTATCTCAAATAAGATGGAAGCGCTAGCCCTGCTAACACAACACCAGGAGGAATACCAAAGGGCAGGGTAGCATCATGCTATTAACAGACATGGCTGATGGAGCTAACTTAACCTTTTCTCGATACACGTCTCTAGAACAGGATACAGGAGAGTGAGCCTGAACAGACTGGTGAAGAAGTCCAGTACAGTCCTGGACCCTTAGGAGGTGAAGGCTGACAAGAGAATTAAGGCCAAGCTGTCCTTTGTGGTGGACAGTTTTTTCTAGTTGACTCTCATAAACGAAACTCCAATTCAAATGAAGTTGGGACGTTGTGTAAAATGTAAATAAAACAATACAATGATTTGCAAATCCTCTTCAACTCTACAAAGACAAGATATTTAATGGTCAACCTGATAAACTCTATTGTTTTTTTTTAACTCTTTTTTTTTCTGTAAATATTTGCTCGTTTTGAAATTGATGCCTGCAACAAATTTAAAAAAAGCTGGAACAGGTTCAACAAAAGACTGGGAAATGTTATGGTTTGTAACCGGAGGTTTTGAGCTGGACCCAAAAGCAGGTGGAGGCAGCAGAAAGCAGTTTGAAAAGTGAGTTAATTGAGGAAGGAGTGGAGGGGTGAGTGGCTTGGCAGCGTGGGGCAGTGGAGGCAGGAGACACGTAAAGGCACTGGGGGTAGAAGAGAGATTGTAGAAGTTAGTTGCAAAAATCACTGAAGAATCATCCCAAAATGTACTAGACCACTAGAGAACGTCATCCAAAGTACCACTCAGTAGTAGGAATACTCTGGCGCCTGACTCCTCTCCCAGCAGAGCTTAAAAGCAGGCGCTGACGATGATCAGCCACAGGTGTGCAGGAGACGCAGGTGTGTTGGAGGGAATCAGAAGGGGAGGAGGGAGGAGTTTCCCAGCTCTGTGGGGAGACTGGGGAACTTCACAGGAGTGGGATCACAACAGGAAAGTTGATGAGTGCTCAAAGAGCAGCTGTTTAGATTATTCCACAGGTGAACAGGTTCATTAGAAACAAGTGAGTGTCATGATTGGGTATAAAAGGAGCATCCCCAAAAGGCTTAGTCCTTCACAAGTAAAGATGGAGCCAGGTTCACCACTTTGTGAACAACTGGTGAAAAATAGTCTTACAGTTAAAGAACAGTGTTTCTCAACACTCAATTGCAAGGAATTGAGGGATTCCGTCATCAGTCCATAAAATAACCAGAAGATTCAGAGAATCTGGAGAAATCTTTGCATGCAAGCCACAAGGCTGAGATCCAACACTGAATGCCTGTGACCTTTGACCCCTCAGGCGGCACTGCATTGAAACTGACATTGCGTAAACTAAGGATCTTTCCAACTGGATTCATGAACACTTCAGAAAACCATTGTCAGTTAACACAGTTCATCACTACATCTACAAGTGACAGTTCAAACCTGCAAAGACAAAGCCACACATCTACAACATCCAGAAATGCTGCTGCTTTCTCTGGGCCTGAGCTCATTTGAAATGGACAGACCCAAAGTGGAAAAGTCTGCTGTGGTCTGACAAGTCCACATTTCAAATTGTTTTTGGAAATCATGCATGTGATGTCCTCTGAGCAAAAGAGGACAATGACCATCCAGATTAAAAGTGCAAAGTTCAAAAGCAGTATCTGTGATGGTATGGGGGTGTGTTAGTGCCCATAATATGGGCAAATTACGCATCTGTGGTGGCACCATCAACGCTGAAAGGTACATCCAGGTTTTGGAGCAACATATGCTGCCATCCAAGCCACGTCCTTTTCAGGGACATCCCTGCTTGTTTCAGCAAAACAATGCCAAGCCACATTCCGCCCCTGTTACAACAGCATGGCTTCATAGTAAAAGAGTGCAGGTACTGGACTGGACTGGTCTGCCTGCAGTTCAGATCTGTCGCCCATAGAAAATGTGTGGCACATTATCAAGCACAAAATGCAACAAGAGAGAACTTGGACCATTGAACAACTGAAGACATACATCACACAAGAATGGGAAAAAAATCCAGCTACAAAGCTTCAACAATCAGTCTCCTCAGTTCCTGAATGCTTATTAAGTGTTCTTAGGAGGAAAGGTGATATAACACAATGGTAAATGTCCTGTCCCAGATTTTTTTAAATGTGTTGCAGGCATCAATTTCAAAATGAGTAAATATTTGCACAAAAAATGAAGTTCATCAGTTTGAACATTGAATATCTTGTATTTGTGGATTATTGAATTGAATATAGATTGAAGAGGATTTGCAAATCATTGTATTGTTTTTGTTTACATTTTACACAATGCCCCAGCTTCATTGGAATTGGGGTATTCTTCTTCTTCTTCTTCTTCTTCTTTTTTATACACTACATTCTGTCTTTTAATACTGCTGTGACTATGAATTGCCCCTTGGAGATTAATGAAGTACATTCTATTATGTTCTATTCTATTTTATTGATTTCTATTCTATTCTATGTTAAAATTTTAAAATGGCAAAGTTTTATGGAGGACCTCAGTCTTGATGAGTCTTTGTTTCCTCACTAGCCCTATGATAGTTTCTCTAATAGTTGTTATCCTTTCTTTAAATTATCCTTTGATGTGGTTAGATCACACAGCCTCACTGAATCTTCCCTGTGAGCACAGACTTAGATTTTCTGGCCCTGCTTTTCCTCACAGACCCTTTTTTTCATTCTGCCCCTTTCTTTAATTTTCATCGTTCAATATTTAACTAGAATGGCCTGTGTTTGTTTACCATTCTTTCTATGTGGCACTTTGGCTTCAGTAAAACCGTGGCCTGTATGCAGAGTTACGTAATGTGACGTTTGTATTCAGGAGCGGGTCTCTGGTAAATGTTTGTGAAAGAGGTATTAGGGGTAAAGGGTGATGTTTGGAGCTGTAAAGCCTTCTCTCCAGAGTTGCCAAGACTGCTTAGCATTTGCAATGAGCCTTAGCTGCGTCTTGTGCTACAAATCTCCCACATCCAGAAGGGCTCATCTCCTCTGCAAACATTACCTGTCTCTCTGCGTCACCACTGGAGCATACAGGGAGGAGGTGGTGGAGGAGGGAAGGTAACAGCACGCTGAGAAAATATAGCCACCGTCACCACCTCTTTACTGCAGCAGCTCTAAATTAACATGTCAGCCATGTGATATGTAAGCAGATAATTTATTCTTGCTAAAGAAATAGCATAATGAGGAGGTGGGGGGTAGGTATCTACAGGGCACAAACACTTGCCATCTTATAAATATTTAACCCTCCCTGTAGAGAGGTTCTTTATCTACTACCTGTAACAGAGCAGCTTGTTGAAGAGCTTGTCCCATTAGTGTGAGTCTTTGGGCTGAGAACTGTTTACCCAGTAAGAACAATAAAATCTTGACAAAATGATTGATTTCCATAATTTACAGCACATCTTTGTGAATCATGTTTGTTCTGATGCTCTCGTCAACAAGGGCCATGGCATCAGGTTAAGTGCCTCTTTGCAGTAAGCTGTGACACTGAATTGTTGAATCAATAACAAACAGATGGAGGGAATATATAGAGCACAGTGTGTGTGTGTGTGTGGTGTGTGTGTGTGTGTATGTGTGTGTGAGTATGTGTATGTGTGTGTGCGTGTGCGTGTGCGCTCCTGCATGCTTTAATCTTCTGACATCCTGTCATTCTTGCAGACACAGCGTATGTGAGGGTTTTCATCAGTGATGTCAACGACAACAAACCGGTTTTTGCTCAGCGCCTGTATGAAGTGGGAGTCGACGAGGATGCAGATGTGGGCCTGGCTGTTGTCACCGTCAGTGCTAATGACGGGGATGAAGGTACGCTTGATGAGGCAGCAGGTCCCACTGCTGCCATTTCATCAAATAAAGGTTAAAAAAGCTAGCCAACTAGAAAGAATGTGAAAGTTTGTGAGATGATAAAACTTCACAGCCGACTCTCTCTCCGGGAACTACAGTTGAACATTTTGGCAGCTTATCAGTCAGTTTCTCCCCTACCCATTGGCATGTTATTTGCCAAGTAGGCACCTTTTTGGAAGATGGCCTTGGTGTGCAGCAGTTTGCAAAAAGTGACCCTTTAGGCAGTCTCCCAATCTGGCCTGAGCTCTGCTAAAACCATTCAGTGTGCTAGATTTAGCTGTAGTCTTTTGAGTGCTCAGTAATGTTCTGCGGCACATATGTTCCAGAGAGAGTGACACCCTCCCACACGGTAGGTGGGCCGGATTCAACCAGTAAAGCAGTTGCTTATCCCTCTGTACAGCAGTGGGCCTAAGATCCCCTTGTCGGGCATGTTTGGGTCCGTTAATCAAGTATTTATGGTGAGCGGGGGTGCAGCTTAGGCCGGCTGCAGCACTAATGATGAATAGTAGTGAAACAACACCCACCCCAACACCCACCCCGACACCCACCCCAACATTAAAGTTACAACACTGGTGCTCCCGTATCTAACAGGCTCAGCTCAATCAGTCTTGTTTAAAATCTTCACCCTGGGCCTGACTGCTGTGAGCTCAGCAGATCCCTGTGGGAGGCAGGGAGCACTTTGTCAGCCAGGGCTGTGTTAATAGAACAGATTAGTGTATTTACATGGGATTGTAGCTACTTTAACCCAACCGCATGATTGAGAGCAAAGACTGTTCATTCCAGGAGATTATTTTATCTATTCTCGTGTTAAACCATTAGGCTGGACGGTCTCCATGGAGACACAGTAGATAAGTTCAGATACTGACTTCCTTTTTACTAAACTACCCCCACCCTCCCCCTTCCCCCACACACACTCCCTCTTCCAGGCCTCACAATAATCCCCCAAAGGGTGCTATCAGAGTGCATTACAGTACGTTGCTTTTTGCTCTCATGCTCCCTTTTACTTTTTCAGCTCTCTTTTTTAATTAGTATCTGATTAAAGCTGAGGAGAAGGGCTACAGCGTTTCCATTTAATTAAGTAATCAAAACAAGAAAGGGATACATGAAAACCTACTAATGCTCCAGTCTCAGAGGAAATGAGGTGTAATACTCCTGTGTTGGTTCCAAAATCAAAGTAAGAAACACAACGATGCTGAAATGTTGGACGCCTGAGAGTGTTCAGAGATTAAAGAAATGATACCAGCACGGCTGAATGTCAAGTCTTTGAGAAGTGTGTGCGCATGGACACCAACACATGATAAGACAGAGGTGTGGAGATAAAAGGGGATAAAATAAACATTATATTTCATGTAGTTGTCCCGAAAAAGTTTCCACATTACAGAGAGAGATGTGATGTTTACAGAGTGAGAACCAGGTAGAGCTGAGCTGTGTGAATTAATAAAGATGAAACTTTATTGGAAAACAGTTTTATTTTTTAAAGCCACAGCACAAGCTGCCTTTACCACAGTGGCCCATAACACTTAACTCTGAGACCAAAAAAAGACAAACAAACAAAAAACACTTCACAAAAGACAAAAAAAGTTGTTTTCAAAGTTCAAATGTGAAAATGAAAAAAAATTGCTTATCATGTCATTCATGACAAACGTCTAGTATCAAATTTGACACATTGGGCAGTTTTGGGAACTCTTTCATTAAAGTTTTTTTGGTAAATATGCATTCATTTGATGCAGAACACCCTTATTTTTTAAGAGTAACTATTTGGATGTTATTCTTGCTGAAACTTCTTTAAAATCAAGCAATGTTTTTTTTTTTTTTTTTTTAATATGAGTGTGGATAATTTCATGAGAGAAGACGCTTTGAAAAGGGCCAAAATACAACTTCAGCTGACTGTAGTGGTATGACAGTCCTCAAGATGGTAGAGAAAATTTTTGAAAATAATATTTTTAACAGGTTTTTAAAGAAACTATGTGTCACATTGATGAGATAGAGGTCTTTGAACTCATGATTCAAATATGATACGTTTGACTATAAAGGGTTAAAAGTGTATTAATCAGTGCACATAATGCTTTATGAGGGTCTAAACCACTATGCACAACCTTTATAGAGGAGACAAGAAAAATCAGCCTGAACATGAAGACATTTTCCTCATGTCGACAGTGTCCCAGGGAAAACACAGATCTCAGTACCTTTTCACACCTACAGGGCTAAAGCACTGCTTATAAGTTCTTATAAAGGAGTTTTAGTATCACATAGTTTCAAAAAAACTCATACAGCTCATATGTACTTTACTCATTGGGCCCAAAGTCGTGCTGTTTCATGTTGTGTAATTATTGAGACAATCCACGATTTAAGTATTACAAAAATTAAACTTTATGATATAACGGATGAGTTCTTCTGGATCTTTGTTCCAGGGGTAGAATGAACCCGAAGGTCTCAGATAGAACTCTTAGTGAACATTGACCACTCAATATTGTGGAATGTTTAACAATGTTGCGGAATTTGATGTATGATGGTTAGTGTCTGCATATAAAAAATTGAAATTAAAAAAAAAAAAAAAAAAAAAAAAGGGAAATGCCCAGTGAATAACAGCACTAGATGGGGGCACCTGTGGCCATTCAACTTGTAGCACTTCATCGCACTTATGAAAATTTCATTCTCCAGGTATAATTCTTGTTTGTGTTGTACATCACTCCGGATAAAAGTGCCTGCTAAATTAAATTGTAGAATTGTAGAGTTCTCTGTGGGCCTTTGTGGTTGGATAAACTGTGGCGTAATAAGCTGTTATTGAGCCCAGAATTCAGAAGATGTCATGGTTTTTCTGATTTTAATGTACAACATATCATCATGAAACATATTATGAACATATTGCTGTGAGTTTAATGTACTTTAAATCATGTTTGTGTCCTACAGATAATTTTTGCATTTAATGATATTTATCTTTGCTGTAACATTTTGGACTGTCAAGGTTTTTGTTTTGTTTGTTTGTTTTTCATCATTACAATGTGCATGCAGTTAGGGCCTTTTGGGCACTTTTATGTTAAACACTTGAGCTTCAGAGTCTCATTGGTGTTCTTAACTCAGTGTGTAACTCCTGTCACAGGTGCAAATGCCAAGCTGCGCTACCAGATTACATCTGGCAACAAAGGAGGAGTTTTTGACATCGAGCCAGAGGTGGGGACAATTTTCATTGCACAGCCGCTGGATTACGAAGAGCAGAAGAGGTACAAGCTGCTGGTCCTGGCTTCGGATGGAAAGTGGGAGGACTATGCAGCTGTGGTCTTGACTGTGGTGAATAAAAATGATGAGGCACCTGTGTTCTCCATGAGCGAGTACTACGGGTCAGTCACTGAGGAGCTGGATGGGTCACCTTTGTTTGTGCTGCAGGTGAGAGGCTATGGTTGTCTGTAATCCACAGAGCTGTAATTATTGATGGAGTGCTCTGAGGGGAAATTTAGCAGCAGCTCCTTAGAATGAGCTGAGCCACATGTCTTCATGATTTTAAAACATTTATTAAAGCTTTGTTGTTCATTAAGCACAGGGCTCTGATCATCTGGTTTGTCTCAGGCAGACTGCAGTGATTGATCCTGTGCAGATAGGCTCAGCAGTGAGGCTGTCAGACTAACTGTAAAAAAAACGTCTGATCAGAGCTCGTTGCTTTAATTTAGGCTGTCAGGGAAAAGTGCAAACACTTAAATGGGCTGTCTGAAAAATCCCAGAGCAGAGGAGACCTGTGTGAGGTTTGAAGGGAGATAAGAGGAAGCGCTCGTTTGTATTTGATTGGATGAATGAAGATCTGTTTCCTTAACATGTTGTCTTCCTGTCCTCAGGTGACAGCTACTGACCCAGACAAAGACGCCGACCAGGGCGCCATACGTTACTCCATCCATGGGCAGGGGGCAGAGTCACACTTCATGATCAACGATATCACGGGGGAAATGTACGCCCAGCGCACCATGGACCGAGAGGAACGAGCTGTGTGGCGTTTTGTTGTGATGGCGACCGATGAGGAGGGGGAGGGGCTTACTGGCTTTACTGATGTCATAATCAATGTATGGGACATCAATGACAACGCCCCCACCTTCACCTGTGCTCCTGATAACTGCCACAGCAGTGTGGCAGAGAACTCTCCACCTGGAACCTTTGTGATGGAGATGACCGCCGTGGACCTGGATGATGCAGCTGTGGGTCAGAACGCCATCCTTACCTACAGGATCACGGAGAATGCGCACAACGCAGACAAAGTGGACCTCTTCATCATTGACTCCAGCACTGGAACCATCTCTGTGTCAGCAGAGGGACTGGACAGGGAGTCTGCTGACAGCCACAGGATCGCTGTGGAGGCCCGTGACGGAGGAGGAATGACAGGAACAGCTACAGCCACAATAGCAGTCACAGACATCAATGACCACATTCCCAGGTTCAAAGAGGAAGGGTGCAGCGCCCGCGTGCTTGAGAGCACCAATGAGGACGCTCCGATTTTAGAGCTCAGCGCCGTGGACTCTGACAGTGGCAGGTTCGGACAGCTGGCCTTTAGCGTGGTGGGGGGAGACATGGAGCAGAGGTTCTACATGGTGAGCCACAGACAGGAGCAGACAGGGACTCTGAGGCTGAAGAGGAAACTGGACTTTGAGAAACCAGGGGAGCAGCGCTTCAACCTGACCGTGAAGGTGGAGGACTCAGACTTCTCCAGCCTTATCCACTGTGTTCTGCAGGTGGAGGATGAGAACGACAACTCTCCAGTCTTTGCACCCAGCTCACACCTGCTCTCCCCTCTGTCTGAGGATGTTGCCGTGGGAACCAGCATCATTCAGGTCACGGCCACTGACTCAGACTCTGGCCTGAATGGGGAAATTCTGTACAGCGTCCTGCCGGACTCTGACCCTTTTGGGCATTTCTCAGTGAGCCGAGCAGGTGTGATCACTGTGGCGAGGCAGTTGGACAGGGAGACGGTGGCAGGTTATGAGCTTGTTGTCATGGCGACAGACCGGGGCACCCCAGCATTGACTGGCAGCGTTACAGTCCAGCTGCCACTGTTGGACGTGAACGACAATGGGCCCGAGCTGGAGACAGCCTACGCTCCTGTGCTGTGGGAGAATAGTCCGGCGCCTCAGGTGGTCTGGCTGAACAGGAGCTCCACGCTGCTGCATATTGTGGACAGAGACTCCCCTGAGCATGGGCCTCCCTTCCTGCTCTCCCTCCCCACGCTTTACTCTGTGGACTTTCACCTTCAGGATCACAGAAACAGCTCTGCCACACTCACTGCCCTGCGGCGCTTTGACAGGGAGAGGCAGAGCGAGTTCCGCTTGCCTGTGATTATGATTGACAGCGGCCATCCGCCGATGACATCCACTCACACGCTCAGTATCACCATTGGCGATCAGAATGACAACGCCCACCAGGCAGGAGAGAAAGATGTCTACTTGCATTGCCCTAAGGGTGAGTGGCCTGCTCCCCCTCATTTCCTCCGCTTTGCCCCCTGCATCGGCTGCCCGGCCTCCCTCCGCTTCCAGCATCAGTGAAGAAGGGAAGATGAGGCCATAGCTGAAGGGGAAAGTTTTCTCTCTCGTACCTGCCGTGTAGTCTTGAATTCATAATTGTACTTTTCCTTTTACATTCTAACTCTGTTTTGTTATGGTAATACTGCCGTCAAATCCTCTCTGAAGCTTCCTGCACACTCCTCCCTCACCAGCCCCTCGCCTAAAGAAGGTCTGAACATCACATTATGATAAGCATCATGGTTCTTCTTTTTCTCTACTTTTTTCACCCTCAAGGCAGGTAGGTGAGGTGTGGAGCTTTGTTAGCATGAGATCGCACACTCAGCTACATGGCAGTTTTGGTAATTGTGGAAAACAGAAGCTCTGTGACTCATCCAGGCTGCCATTGTTTACCCAGCTGCAGTGCTCTGGCACCACAGGTCGATAATAACATAATCCATACTGAGATAGCCCTGCTTCCTTAAGCTGCACGCTCTCTGAAGTGGAGCACTGAGAGCCTATTCATTCCAGCAGTGGGGCTCCACAGTTATGAGCATAATAAGTAGAACAGAACACAAGAATGCAAGATAAGGAGAAGAGAGGGACCAAAAGATAAGTGTTGGCATCAGCATATTCTGTCCAGACTGAATCAGTGTGAGAGAGTGTGTGTGTGTTTACCCTTAACAGGAGGGATGGCAAATGCAGCGCTAGGGAAGGTGTATGCCCCAGATCCTGACGACTGGGACAACAAGACCTACACTCTGGAGACAAGTGCAGCCAAGTAAGACTTCTCTTCTAAATGAATGATGTTTTCTCTGTTTTTTTTTTGTTTTTTTGTTTTTTTTTATAGTACTGAGCACTGAGCTGAATATGTGCATAACAGGAACAAGAGGAGGTGCTGCACTTGTAAACAGGGACATTACAGCTGTACACAGACTAAGAGGAAGTAGTACAGTTGTACACAGAAACAAGAAGTGTTACAGCTAAATACAAAGACAAAAAGTGTTACAGCAGAACACAGACTGATGTGAAGTCCGACAGCTGTACACACACACACAGGAAGTTTGACAGCTGTACGCAGACCAAAAGCAATACCACAGCTGAACACAGACTGATGTAAATTGTAGCAACTGTACAGAGAGACAGGGCGGGTAACAGCCATACACAGGGAAAGGAAGTCTTAAATCTAAACACATGGACAGGAAGTGTTAAAGCTGAACAAGGACTGACAAGAAATAAAAAGAACATAACAGACAGATGAGAAGTGATACAACTGAAGACAGGGATAGGAAGTGTTGCATAGGAACAAAGGTTTTGGAAAGTAAAGAGGAAAGAAGAAAAAGACTGACAGGAAGTGCTACAACTGAACACGGAGACAGGAAGTGTTACAGCTGTACATAGAAATTAAAAGTGTTACAGCTGTACAGAGACAGGAATTGTTTCAGCAGAAAAGTTTCACATAATGAAAGGACTGATGGAAAGACTTTCAGCCCGACAGAAAGTGTAACAGACTGACAGAAAGTGTAACAGACTGACAGGAAGTGTGACAGACTGACGGGAAGTGCTACAGCTTTGCTCTAAGACTGAAAGTGAAGCTCAGCTTCCCCTTGAACGTTAAAAAAAAAAAAAAAAAAAAAAAAAAAAGTGGTGGACTATAAACCACTGTGTGTATATTTCATTGACTTAATATGCACTAGAGCGTGTTAATCTTTTGTTCAGAATCAGCTACTTATCACGAGTAACTGACATGTCTTCCTTCTCATCCATCCCCAAAGCTCCACAGTAATTTACAAAGACAAATAGCAGATTTATTGGATGAATGCTAGGCTTTGTACCGCCCATTGGATGCTCAGTGTCTCTGGGGGTCTATGGGGCAGTGGGCTGGCCCGGGCGCTCGGCTGTGTTTCATTGCAAAAGTCCTCTGCCCTAAAATTAATTTAATAAACTTAGGTACATTAATCAGGCTTATTTCAGCACTTATGTGATAAAAGCTAATCAGAGTCATGTTGCAGATAAATTTTGTCTTTCTTTTAAGGAATTTTGTCCCATTCAGTATTGTTTTTTATGTATTTGTGAAATTTTAACTCAAACTAAAGTTACAACAAAAAAGAAGCTTATTGCTGCTCTGACAATTGAAAATATTGTATTGTACTTGCAGTAAAGTATGATTTTTGGAACTAGTTTTATGATATAATGATGAAATTACAAGAAATTTAATTGCATATTTAAGGATATTTTTCAGTTTATAGTGATATAACTTTATAAAGAACAAAAAGTAAAAAATAAAAGTGCACACCCATCAGTGCATCACTCTCAGGTGCACAGCAGCTTTTCACTCCTGCAAGACGCTGCTGTGAAACCATGGCAACAAACAGTTACTGTTACACAAACGGAGGCAAAGTTTTTCCTAATGCCTTGCGTGTAATTTAACCCTACAAATTAATGAAAGGGACTTCATTCAGCTGCAATAATGACTCCTGACAAAGTGCACTCTGTCACAGAGGGGTAGGGTGTAGGGTTTGGTTTGAAAAAGGGCCCTAAGGTGACAAAGACTGAGAGGAAGTGTGGCAGACTGACTGGAAGTTTGAGGATGGTAGAAAGTAACAGACTGACAAGGGGTGCGTCTCATTTGTGGTAAATGAAGTCTCCTCTGTCCTCTCTCCTCCACGACACCGGGAGTACTTCTGGAGACTGTCTCATTTGCGCAAATTTGCTTGGAGGAGAGAGGAGAGAGGAAGGAGGAGACTGATCAGAGGAGAGATAATGGAGGAAACACGAGAGCTGGCTTTGCGGAAGTTTTTTCACCGACAAACACGCCCCCACACGGGATGACGGTCTCTGATTGGACAGTGCTCCGGTTAAGAAACTTACTCTGACATTTCATGTACGCAGACTTAAATGATAGAGGATAGACAGATATGAAATCAGTCTCTGAGGATAAATCTGAAACAGGTCAGAAAGAATTTAAAACATGTTCGATGTCAGTTTGAAGCACAAGATGCTTAACACAACTGTCATTAAATCAATAAAACAGATCAATACCGAGTTTTTATAACTGTATCAGATTCATCATCCAGTGATTTATATAGTTATTTATAATAGAGCAAAATAGTAATTCATGCCTATTCCCTATTTACTTTCCTGCACCTTCGCTTTCTTTACAGAGAGAATTTAAGTCCGAGAGAAAGTCTGTCAATATAAAATAAGTTACATTTCAGTTTAAGAAGTTTCATTCATGAGCAGGTTTGTAAAGAAAGACATGATTTCTATTTGACCCAGAAATCTAACTTCTCTAGTGTCACCATATATATCATATGTTACAAAGTTCACAATCAAATCTGCTCTGGATAAAGGATAAATAATTAATAAATAATCCAATAATGGTGCATTTCACCCCCCAAAGTGATCCATGCGCTTCTTAACTGGACACAGAATAAATAGAGCGCAGTTTTCTTCATGTGGAAGTGTTTGTTAAACAGGTTAAAAAGTAAGTTAAAGCTCTGTCACTGTTTATATTTTATTAGAGTTATTACAGCACATGTGCAGACACACAAACAGCTGTTAGAGCTGAATGACAGATGATCCTGATCAACTGACGCTGTCATCAATAAAAATCCTCACGTCATGAAACGGCCCAGAAGGAAAGGACGTCTCATTTGTCTTAGAACAAATCTCCTCATCTCCTCGCTCCCCTCTTCATTTCCTTGCATCTCTCTTATGCATCTCAGGTGAGCGGGACTAAGACGCAAGTGAACGATGCAAGTGAAGGAAGGATGTATGGAATTAAGTGCAAATGAGACACAGCCAAGAAGTGCGACGGACTGACAGGAAGTGTGATGGACTGACAGGAAGTGTGAAAGACTGACATGAACTTTGACATAATGTCAGGAAGTGTGACAGGCTGACAATAAGTGTGAAACACTGACAAGAAGTCTGGCAGACTGGCATTGAGTGTGACAGACTGATAGGAAATTTGACAGAATAACATGAAGCCTGACAGGCTAACAGGAAATGTGACAGACTAACAGGAAGTGTCACAGACAGACTGACATGAACAGTGACAAACTCACATGAAGTTTGACACACTAACAGGAAGTGTCACAGACTGACGGGAAATTTAAAGACTGATAAGAGATACGGGAGACTGACAGGAGTTGTGACAGATTGACATGAAGTGTGACAGACTGACAGGAGGTGTCACGGACTGACAGGAAGTGTGACTGACTGATAAGAAGTTTGACAGAATGTTGGAAAGTAATAGACTGACAAGAAGTGTGACAGACTGACATGAAGTTTGACAAAATGTCAGGAAGTGTGACAGACTGACAGTAAGTGTGACAGACTAACAGGAAATGTATTAAGCTGACAGGAAGTGTGGTATACTGACAGGAAGTGTGACAGAATGCCAGAGACTATGACAGACTGTCAGGGAGTGTGACAGACCGACAGGTGCCTACAGTATGTTGCATGCAGCTCTGAGCTGACTTAGCGTGTAGGATGTTTTTTTTATGTCTGTCAGTGATCTCATCCTGCCTTAAAGATTCTCACAGGTTCGTCGCCTGTTTTTAGATTCAGTCCCTTTGCCTAATGTAAGCTGTCATTTCCAAACAGTCTTCACCACCACAGCTGATTGGTGCCCTGCACAATCCAATCGGATGGAAACCAACTGAACGATCTGGGTCCGCCAGCATGATGTTTTTGAGATTAAATAGCTCGAGTCCATCAGGGACCTTGTGCTGCTGCTCAGTATTCAATCCCTTAAAATCAGATTAGAAATACCAATTGCATATTTTTTGGGGGGGGGGGGGTTGTTTTTTTTACAAAACCAATCAGTGACCATGGCAACTATCAAGCTCCTTGGAGCTCAAGATTTTTCTCTTTGCCTTCTTCAGTGTTTTTCTTCTTCTCTTTTCTTGACCCCACTACCTGCTGAAGTTACAGCAGGTACCACTGACCATTTCTCTTTTTGTCAGTCTGCCATCTGTCAGGTGTTTTTCCTCACAATAAAGAGAAGCCACTTGTCTCTATTATTCTCTTGCTCTCATCTTCTGCTGAAGCCTTTCTCTCATACCCAGTGGTTCTCTTGCTCTCTGCAGGTACTTCAGTCTGAACCAGAGCTCAGGAGCGCTGACGGCCCGACAGAGTGTTCCAGCAGGCAGCTACTGGCTGAGGGTCGGAGTCTCTGATGGGGTTTGGCCTGATGTGATCTCAGGGGTCAGAGTTCATGTCAGAGAGCTGGAGGAAAAGGCCGTCCTGTCGTCTGCCTCACTGCGTCTGACCGGTAACAATAGCAGAAATGCTGACTCACCTGTTGGCTCTCTCAGTGTGTCATTTTGAATTGTGGTGAGCTTGCAGCTCTGCAGGTGGATGCTTCTTACATCCCCATCTGACCTCTAAAAACAATAAATCAAGACTCATATCGAGCCTAAAAGTTCTGAACTGGGTTTTCTGCCTCAGTAAATCTGCAGAGGTAAAGAAAAGCTTCCTCTTTGTTGTTGCTGCTGCTGTTGTTCAGTTCTTTTGTGAGGCTGATTCTGAAAGCAGCAGCCTCTGCAGAAAGCATGAACAGAGTGCTTCTTTCATTGAATGACTATCAGCTTGTCAATCCTGTTGCAGCTGATAATAATAGGCTGTCAGAAGGAATTCTTAATTGTGCGTTATTTAACATTTCTTTGCTCGGCGTCCTTTGGTTAGGGTTTTCTCTGCGTCTGTTTCCTGAACACTCTGCCGTTTATGTTGCAGTGCTCAATTTTTTGTCAGGCTCTCAGAACAAATCAGAGTTAGAAAGGTCAATTTTGAAGTGTCAGGTAAAGTCCTTGACATTTAAAAAGCCATTCAGCACAGGCTTTTATGGATGCCTCTGACTCCCAGTCATTATCATTTCTGGAGATTACAAAGGACTGCCCACATCCTCCTGATATTATTGGAAGGTGAAACCCTAAATATGATTGATTTTCTGGGCATTATAATACTTTGTGAAGCCACTCTCTGAAGAGATCTACCTTTGTTTCAGTGAAGGGATGAATGATCTTAACCTGACAGCCTCAGACTCATTCACCTTGTGGACGATTCAGCCAGTGAGCGGATCAATACGCAGAGATGTTGGAATCCTCTCAGTTAATGAAATCAGGAAGTCAGCAGACTTTGATCAACTCACCAGTTGTCATTGAAGAGCCAGTGTTTCTTATTTTCATGATCCCCCTCTCTCTTTGTCTCCCGAAGGCATTACAGCCAGAGATTTTATCGACTCGCACGTCGAAGGGAAGAGTCGACTGGAGATGTTCTGGGACTTCTTGTCTGAAACCCTGTCCGTCAGGCCAGGGAGCATCAACATTTTCAGCATCGCGGACAGAGAGCAGAAAACGGTGGACATCCATTTCTACGTGCTAACAGATAACGGCTACCTGCGCCCGGAGAAGCTGCATGCTGTCCTCGCCGCACATAAAAAGAGGGTATATATACCACGGTGTCTGACAGATAGAGATCAACGCTCATGCATCAAGTGATACAGCAGGGAGCTTGAGGGGAGGAGATAACAGGGCGTTTTATCTGCCCTTTTATTTTCACACCAACTTTCCACCTGTTTACCGCCCAGCCCTGTCATGTCTCTTTGTCACTCCAATACATTCTCTCTGTTTGGCCTTTTCTTTCCTTTAATCGGTTTCTTTCCCATCATTTTGTCTCGTTTGTCAGCACAATCCATACGTCCTGCTCCTCTCTAAGAAAGCAGCTGTTGCATATCAGTAGCTTTTATGCAGATCAGGCCTTCTTCTCCTGCTTTGTGCGTTCCAGTGTATCACTCTGCACCGCTGGAGTCGACACTCCATATACAATCTTTGTATCTGCACTCACAATTACTGTAATTCCCCCTTTTCCCTCCGTCCTCTCCTCCTTCCTTCTCCCTCTGACTCTCCACAGCTTCAGTCGCTGCTGCGTGTTACTGTCAGCCAGGTGCAGGTTGATGAGTGCGTGCGTGCAGACTGTAAGGCATCCGGCGGCTGCTCCACACAGTTAAGCATCAGCAACTCGCCCACCCTGGTCGACTCTGGAGCTCTTTCCTTGGTCTCGGTGAAGGTGACATCCTCTGCTGTGTGCGGCTGCGCTGCCCGAGAAATGACTCACCAACCCTGCTCGGCCTACCCCAGCAATCCCTGCCTGAACGGGGGAACCTGCATCAACACCCAGAACGGATACAGGTAGGAGGCAGTTTGCAGTTTGTGGATGAGTGGAGTGTAAAAAAGTTTTTTAAGAGGTATGAAACTGTTAAAGGAGTTCCCTGATGTGCTGCAGGTTTCTCTCTCGACCCGTTCGACCTGCTGTAAAAGTGGCATCTCACGAAATGAACCCAAAATGACTAACTGCTCCTCTCAGTGGGAAAATCTCCTTCACCTGCAGCTTGACCTAACTTTTTTGAGCTGCTGTGCTGTGTTGTCTGCTGAATGTAGAGCAGCAGCTTTGGGCTTCTTTTTTTGCAGTGGAAGCAATGTGCATGTTTGTGCATCTCTGAGTGCATCTGGCCAACATTATTAAATTAGGTCTCTGGATTTAGAGCCTGCTATCGATTTCTTCTTTAAAGTTGTGGTGTGCTGTGTTTTGCAGAAGTTAACAGTAATTAATGAAGATAGCCTTTGGATCAAGGTTAGTGAGCAGAGCTTTAAATATGAACCCTTTATATTGATGACTGTCTGGAGTCAATACAAAGGCCTTTAAGTGTATAGGAATCTGTTGGCAACAGAGGGGGCACACACTTTATTTCATACACACTAATGCGCAGATTAAATAAATATAGGGCAAAGGGATTAGTACAAACGAAACCATCCGCTATGCTCACAACTCTCAGAAATCTCATTTAATGCCATCTGCATGGACACGTACGTTTTTCAGAGAATGCACAGAAGCTTTTTATCTTTAAATTGTCTCTGTTGATCGGCACACTGCTCTGTTCTTAGAGAGGAATATCTTCCCCTATGTGCTATATGTGACCCCATGTGAATACTCTTCAACACCATAAAGAATCCAATTTTTGGTTCTCCCCTCTGTCAAAGAAGCTTAACAGGCAGCCTCAGTCAGCAGCTGATCAGATATTGTCAGTCAGAAGAGAGAAAAACATGCCCTGTGCTGCTTGATTTGGATTGGCATTGCTCTCTTGAGCCACATGAAAGAGCAGAGGAAGAGTGAGGTGTGCTGCTCGCAGGGTGGAAATGTATGCATAAGCTTACACTCTGCCTTAGCCGTCCCTTTGCTGCATATGGATCAGTATTCCTGACATGAGTTTCCCCTCTGCAGAATAAACAGCAATGGGGAGAAACAGCCCCTAACAGCCTCAGCACACACAGCTTCCCTCACACACTGCATGAAAATAGATGGCTTTGACATTATCAGCAAAGCCAGCTTGTCGCACATGCCTGCAGTGAAGGGGACCGGATGAGATCAACCGGTCGCCTCCATCCTCATCTCAGCGCTTAAAGAAAAGGCTGTTTTTCATCACTGCATGCATCTCCTGCTCTGTGGTATTTTTATGATATGCTTAATATTATTAACCTCTCACACACAAACACTATGAAGAGAAGCATTTCATTTTAAGGGAAGTGATCCTCAGCAGACAGGAGAAAAAGTGTGTGAGCGTGCAATAGTCCTGGAAATCAGTGCATGAAAAAGTGAACGAATGAAATTAATTATGTGTTAACAAAGGATGTGTGCCTTGTCTCCAGAGGGTTCAGCGCTGACAAATAGAGAGTACTTTTGGGCGCTGTTGTGGTCATTGCTAATTGATTTAATGAAGTATGAAATATTCAGGGCTTGCAATGCAAAGAGTTGATTGATAAGAGCACAGACTGTGGGCAGCTGCTGTGTTTGAGCAGAGCCTGAACGTTTGCCTGACAGGATCAACACCAGCATCACGTCTGCCAGAGAGGAGTCACCGTGCTTCGCTCCTGAAACTGAACAGCGTGAAGATTTCACCCAACACAAAACAAGGATCAAACTGATTGTTTCTCCTCCTCGGTTTCCCCCTGATTTACCTCACTTTTCTCTTTCTTCCTGGTGCTACAGGTGCCGCTGCCCCCCACAGCTGGAGGGGCCAGACTGTCAGCAGATGAGACTCAGTTTCCTTGGTAACGGCTATGCCTGGTTTCCCCCCATAAGGCCGTGCTTTGATAGCCATCTTTCACTGGAGTTTATGACTGAGGAGGAGGACGGGCTGCTTCTATACGCCGGTCCGCTGGCCACGCTACTGCCTGGAGACGCTGAGGACTACATGGCTATAGGTAAAGAGTGAGGGCAGAAAATGAGTCATACAAGGCGAGGAGCCTGCAAGCTGTTTCTGATCTGAAACCAGAAACTTAATTCTCTGTTTAATTACTGTGAGTCTGCTTATCAGATTGAAGAGTAACATTTTGTTCATTGGTGTTCTACTGAGGGACAGGAGCAGGTTTGAATGTGGCTCTCCAAAAGTAGCCCTGCTGCACACCCTGTTTTGTGTGTATGTGTGTGTGTGCGTGTGTGTGTGTGTGTGTGTGTGTGTGTGTGTGTGTGTGTGTGTGTGTGTGTGTGTGTGTATTTTAGTGAGCTATAGTGAGCCATAAGGAATGCTTTCTTTGTTTACCCTCCTTCAGTGTCACAGTGGCTCCTGAGCACCGTCTCTGCCAGTGTTTCACTCAAGGACGCATCAGCAGGGATTATTCTTCTCAAAGGCTCAAATATAAATCCCTCAGGTGAAGGACAGGACGAATCAAACTTAAAGGCTGATAGAATTTTATACTTATTATACATTTATCTATAGTGCTCACACTAAATAAGATTTATTCGTCAATTAATTTCAAAAAACAGGAAGGTCAATTGAGAAAGAGCCTTTCTTCTGTTAAATACTATATTAGTTATTACAAACAGATGTAGAAATGTATCTTTACAAAATATCTTTCCTCCCATGCACATTTTTATTATTGCCATCGAGAAATCTGCCATAACAGAAGCACAAAGTACTCAGGACTAAAGAGCAGGACAGTATTTTTGATTGTCTCTACAGTCGGTTTGAAAGATTCATACAGTCTGTATCTTTGCATGCTGGGCTTTCACTGTGATCCAGTGTTTTTCCACAGAATGACAAACTACAAAGTATTTAAACACAACCCCTTTGAAATTTGATTATGTCAACTATTAATTATTTTTGTACAGCAGAGGATCAAAACATAAAGCTCAAAACAAGAATTAAGTTGCAATAGAGCAGTAGTATTAAGAGAAATGAGATTCAGATGAAGTCTGAAAAAAAGTCTATGATAATGTACATGAAGTCTGATATAACAAAATGATGAAAACATGAGGTGGCCTCCTACTATAGAAAAAATAAATAAATAAATTACAGGATGTCCATAAAGTCTCTTTAAAATTAAAAAAAAAAATTACATTTGAGGCCATTGATTTGATGTGGATTATGGACTCAGTATTTGTCAAAGTTATTTATCATGTTGTATTTTTTATTTTCAGGTTATTTCAAGTATCCTGTTGATAAAAGAGATACTGTTTAATAAACCGCTAAAAACTGGCTACTCCTTGAGAGCTCTATGTGTGTCATGGTTTATCAAGTTACTTAAGACAAAATCAGATATGCAGACTCGGTGAGACTACCGAACTGAGTATGGAGAGCATCTACTATCAGGCCCGTCAATTGATAGATGGCACAAGAAATCCTAGCAGATATGGAGAATGTTAGATAAAGCAGACTTGACAGCCTTGGCAAAAAATTTTGAGTACTGCTTGTGTTGTGAGGTTTTTTTATTTTGCAGACTTTTTCAAAAGTAATTGCATTGCCATTCACTGGCTGGAAATTGGTTGTGAAAAAACAATAGCACCTGTATTTTTGATTACAATACCTTAAATAGCTTTTTGGGAGGTGTGCTGCCATGTCCCTCCCTGTCTTTGTCTTCCTCATCTGCCATGATAGTGGTTGCAAAAGTTGCTACAAAAGATTTGTTGGCTACATGTTTAAACGCCATAAATTATCACATTCACACTTGCAAATAAACATCACAGACACACTTGTACAGTCCTACTCTATCTACTATAGATGTATAAGGGCTAACACACACACACACACACACGCGCACACACACACAGATGCACGGCTGCCTCTTCTTTCTCTTTTTTCTTTGATGATCATTTGGGGTCACACGAACGATAGATTTAGAAGATAAACCTTGCACATTTTTTTTCTTTTTTTTTTTTTTCACTTGATTTCAGCTTGAATGTTTCCACAGTGAAAGTAACATTACGTGTTATGGTTCACATTTACCAAAAGCTGGCAGGTCTGCTGAAACACACGCGGACACTAGAGTGTCCCAACGGTACTGGGTTCCGTCAAAAATGTATCAATTGTATTTGGGTATGGGTCAGATTGGGTCAGCTTTCAGAGAAAATGTCATGTAAAAATAAATAAATAAAATCTTATTGTGTGTCCTGTTCATTGCTCAATGGGGGACAGGTCTGGACTACAGGCAGACCAGTACAGTATGCGTGCAGAATGTGGCTTGGCATTGTCTTGCTAAAATAATCGGGGGCGTCCATGAAAAAGACGTTGCTTGGATGGCAACATATGTGTCTCCAAAACCTGTTGGTACCTCTCAGCATTAATGGTGCCTTCACAGATGTGTAAGTTACCCATGATGCCTTGGGCACGAATACACCCCCATACCATCACAGAGGCTTTTGAACTTTGCGCCTCTAACAGTCTGAAAGGTTCTTTTCCTCTTTGGTCCGGAGGACACAACGACCACATTTTCCAAAAACAATTTGAAATGTGGACTCATCAGACCACAGAACACTTTTCCACTTTGCATTAGTCCATCTTAGGTGAGCTCAGACCCAGAGAAGCCAGTAGTGTTTCTGGGTGTTGTTGATAAATGGCTTTCACTTTGCATAGTAAAGTTTTAACTTGCACTTACAGATGTAGTGACAAAGTGTAGTTACTGACAGTGGTTTTCTGAAGTGTTCCTGAGCCCATGTGGTGATATCCTTTATATAGTGATGCCGGTTTTTGATGCAGTACCGCCTGAGGGATCTAAGGTCACGGGCATTCAGTGTTGGTTTTTGGCCTTGTCGCTTACGTGCAGTAATTTCTCCAGATTCTCTGAACCTCTGAACCAGACCTCTCTGATCCTTGTTTGTGAATAACTGAGCATTTCAGGGAAGCTGCTTTTATACCCAATCATGGCAACCATCTGTTCCCAATCAGCCTGTTCACCTGTGGGATGTTCCAAATAAGTGTTTGATGAGCGTTCCTCAACTTTCTCAGTCTTTTTTGCCACTTGTGCCAGCTTTTTTGAAACATGTTGCAAGCATCAAATTCCAGATGAGCTAATATTTGCAAAAAAAATAACAAAGTTTACCAGTTTGAAGGTTAAGTATCTTGCCTTTGCTGTGTATTCCATTGAATATAGGTTGAAAGGGATTTGCAAATCATTGTATTCTGGTTTTATTTATGACTTACAAAACCTGCTAACTATACTGGTTTTGGTTTTTATACATTTAGACGGTACTGAAGTACATGGGTTTTTTTAACTTTCACCTGAAAGCCAAATGTCACATTTTATCCATTGGTCCACTGAGGCTGAACACACAGGAGCATAATAAGAGTTTAATCCACAGGTCCAGCACATCACAGATCTTTGCAGTCTCCTCCAAACTGACTAGGATGAAGTTAAGAGAAACTTAGAGCTAAAGGAGAAACAGGGAGGACTCTGCTGCTGGTGCTGAATCTAGAGATGAAAATAGATAAATGTTAAAATGAATGATGGTCCTTTCTCTGTCACATATGGGGTTTTATTTATCATTCACATTCAATGGTCAAGAAAGCTGTTTCTTCTCATAACAAAGTCCTGTTGATGTAGTTTAACACCACCTCCAGTCCCTGATGAAGGTGGTTCAAGAATCACACAGAACTGGTGCCTGGTAGAGCCCCGGCTCCAAACTAGCCCTGGAACTGGCTTGGAGGAAAAGAGGTGCTCATGGCCTGCAGAGTATAAGTGACCAGAGAAAATCTGGGCCATTAATGTGGACTAAGCAAAGAGTAAAGCAGCCTTTGGTCAGTATTACCCATGTATCCTCTGTGTGTAGAAAACATGGCAGTGCTTCTTTCTCTTAATCTCTTAGATAAAACTTTTTACTCATATATTTCATTTCCCACACCCTTGTTCTCCTCAGAGTTGCTCTGAATGAGTGATGGTGTGAACAGTAATCGTCACTCTGCTGCATGTAGCTCCAAGAATTTCATAGCTACAGAATAAATAGAGGCATATGAGAAAAAGGAGGCTCAAACTAATCATAATGGTTTTGCTGAGGACTGAACACATATATTTCAGACGCGGAGCATCCAGGTGTCTGCCTGCGTGTGTTTTTGTTTCTCTTTGAGAGAAGTATGAGAATGTTCGGACAGTCAGGAGAGCAGCCAGGTCAGGATACACACTCAGGTGGTGCTGATGTTGCTGGGCTGAGAAACACTGGCTGTACCAGCTTTGCCAGTCTGAGAAATCCCTCTGCACTGGCTGTATGGTCTTCCGGCCTTTTATCCAAAGTGAATAATGGTTAACCAGTGCCCTCCCCCAAAAAAGAGTTTATAGAAGCTTAACACGAAACCTTTATCCCACTGGTTCACACAGAGGGCATATGTATCACTTCAAACACCAAGTCAACAGATTAAAGAGGGGGTATGCCTCTTTCTCCTGTCTTAAACATGATATAAAGGGTCAATGCTGGATTATCAGACTAAAGGTGTGCAGATTTTCAAACCTCTACAAATTCATATGTTGTACAAATCTCTGAGTTTGTCTGTAATAAAAGCGCTGGCCAATTAGGGTGAAAGGGATTTGTGTTGTGGGGAGCCCTTAAAGAGCAGCTTAAACCAAATGTTTCAGACAGAGGGTTTAAGAGTTTTCTTAAACAGAAAGAGAAATACTGTATAAGGAATTATTTGAGCTGAAAATCATTATCAGTGAAGGTACTACAGGGGCACCATAGGGACCTAATAAAGAATTAAGAAAGACTCTTCTTTCTTTCCACATTTCAATCCACAGACTGTGTGCTCAGCCTGTCCTCTGTGTTCCCTTACACACAGCAGGGAATCTGATCTTTAATACTGTACATATTCCATGTTTATGATATAAGTACCTTCAGACAAGATTAAGAGAAGCAAAATCACTGTGAAAATGGCTGACAGCACCTCAAAACCTGAGAGAATCATCTTTAGAGCTATCACTAAAATCAGCCTTAGCTGACTTTGTTGAAAGTGAGGGATTGGTCATAAAACATCCCAATCATCCTGTGGAGTGTCCCACTTGGTCTCAGTTATTTTTCTTTATTTAGTTTGCCCCTGGGTCTAGCTTCTGTCTCATCCATGCTGAAACACTGAAGAAGAATTCATATTGGTCTGACGATGTTCACAATTAATGGGTCTGAGCAGATCAATTTCTCAGCTATGTCTCTTTCTGGGAACAGCCCTGGCTGCTTTCTTCTGGAAATCACCATTTAGAGGACGTTTTCCAGTGTCATGTGCAAGTGTTTTCCATTCCCTTGTTTCAGGTCATGAGTTCAAATCCTGGTTTTAACATGGTTGGGAGTTTGCGTGTTCTCCCTGTGCATGTGTGGGGGCTCCCTTCCACAGTCCAAAAACATGCTCACTGGGTTAATTGGCAATTCTAAAATGCCTTTAAGTGTGAGTGTGTGTATAAAAGGTTGTCTCTCAGTGTTGTCTCTATCGGTGCACCCTGTCTCTAAGACTTTAGGGGTATGCTGCAGCAACCCCGAACCCTGAACAGGATAAGAGGTAGAAGATGAATGAATGACGAGTGGATCACGAAATAAATGAAAGTTTTAGGTGACATTCAGAGGTCCAGCTCAGACTTAGCTGTGCTATCACTTGTTATTCTCTCTTGGTGTTGTACCGTGCCTTTATCTTGAGATCAGATGTGTCATTGCTCTGTTTTTTATGTCTGTTCAAACCCATAATTTTCATCCCTCCTTGTCTTGTTTTCTAGTTTCTTTGTTTACATTCCATCTCAGATTTTCATGACCCCGTTCATTTTATCAGTGAGTTCAGCTGTTTCTTCACTTTCAGAGCTGCTCTTTAGTTTGATGGAGTGTTTCATCAGTCAGGTTTAATTCTAATAGCAACACATTTTGTGTGACTGAGTGTTCATTTGAACTCTTTGTTTTTGTCTCCTTAGAGCTGATTGGTGGCACGCCCAGTCTGAAAATCAACCACGGCTCTGGGACCTTAGTCCTCCAGTTAACTAATAATGCTGGAGTGGCCGACAGGCGCTGGCATCGCCTGGACGTGAGGAGCAACAGTAAAGTAAGAGAGGAGTATGTGTGCAGGAACCTTACAGAGCAACTTGCAGGCTAGAGACCTGAGTTAATGATGTGGAGGGAAACCATTTAGAAAGTACATGTTAAACAAATTAATACACAACAGAGACCACTGGAGTCACTTAGTGAGTTTACATGTAATTCTGCTTGAAAAACAGACTAGCTGAAGTCATTTAAGACAAGTCCTGTGTGTGAAGTCCAATCTGCCTTTGTTTTCCCCGCTGCTCATGCTCCCTACTCAAAATATGAAGACCAGCCAAGGAAGTGCACTATTTACATTTTGCACTGTTTGATCTTAAAAAGGATCTAAGTAGAGTTTCAAAATGCAAAAAGACAAATTGATACGAGACAAAATAATAAGTTAGCAATTTATTGAGAACAACAATGGAAGATAAATAGTTTGTTCATCAGCTGATGAAAAGTTTAAGATCGCAGCATTTAAATGATAAAATCTGCACAAAAATGTGAATTCAAAGTCATTTTCTGTCAGTTATTCACACTGTCATGACCTTCTGATGGCAAAGACTAAAAAAAGGCTCTCACTTTGAACATGGTCGGATTGTTGAGCCGCAGAAGCAAGGCCTCTCACAACGCAATGCTAAGGTTGGACACAGTAAGACCGCCATTTTGAATTTCTTCAAAGATCCTGAGGGTTATGGGAGGGTTAGGGTTAACAAAAAAGTCAAGACCCAAAAACATTTTACCATCAGAGGAGATTCGGGACAATCCCCAACACAAGTGATGCCATTGTTGGTGTCAGCTGCAGCACAATAACCATCAGACAGCATCTGAGAGAGAAGAGCTATAAGAAAAAACATATTTAATGTCTTTCTATCCTTCCACTTAATTGCCCCTTTGAACTTGGACAGAGAGCAGCAAACATGAGACATTGAAAGGTGGAAAGAAGTTTGATTCGCTGAGGTAAAAGAAATGAGCATAGATGGTCTTGGTGGTGTCCGAAGTTTCAGCATGACAAGGAGATCTTATTAAGATATTTTCTATTGTAGAGGGCACCATCATGATCTGCTTTTTTCTTCAGTGGAACAATGGAGCTTCTGGTTGTTCATGGGAGTCAAATGGCGGCTAGCTATGCGGAGGTGTTGCAGGGGGCATCCTTTATGACTGAGGGCCCTGCACATGCTCTGTCTTGACGTAAATGCGCAGTGACATTACGCCACCTGAAAATGTGGCAGCTTCCTCCTTCTCTTCAGTGCATCCAGTAGGTGCGCGTTACAAACAAGCTGTTAGTCATGGCAGCTGCCATGAAAAACAGACGATAGACCCCCATCTTTTTAAACTCGTGATTGATCTGCGTGTGTCACGTGTCTGTAAAATGTCTGATCTGTTTAAATGTTGTGGTACATGTTAACACCAGATTGGAATAGATCACGTCACATGTAAAAAGCTGAGAGATCTTTGATCGGAATGATGTCAATTAGAATAAAAAAAATCAGCATGTAAACGTGGATTTTGAGAACATTAAGGGATGCATGGAGAGGGGAGATTACAAAAATGGGCATCAGCTTCAGACAGTGGATGACAAACATGGAGCATCTTCACCACTAGGAGCAATATTCCCACTAACCTCCTGGAAACACTCGAATCAAACATAAACAAACACATTTCTGAAGTGATTAACAAGAATGGTGGCGCTCCTTATTACTGAGTCCTTTTTACAAACTTTGATGTCTATTCTTGGGTTTTTCAGGTTTTTTTGAGCTATGGTCTAAAACTTTTGATCAGCCCATGAACGATATTTCAGTTTCCAATAAATGGCTCACTCTTTTTTTTTTGACACAATATGATTTTTTTCTTTTGCATTTTTAAATTCTGCTGAGAACCTTTTGAAGATCCAACAGTGCAAAATTTGTTCAATTTTTTAACTGGTTTTAAAAATTTCATGAGAAGTGTATCTTACAAAGTCTTCTTCTTGTTGTCTTTTGATATTATGTACTCCTTGTGTTTCCAAATATGGTTAAAAAAGTTATTATTCTTGTGTAAAAGGTGGGAATAATTGATTAGAGAGGATGTCAACAAACAAATGAGGACTGGTGAGGACAAAAGTTTCAAAGAGACCATCAGCAGTCCAAACAAGAGTAAAACTTGACCTCAAAAGAGAAGGAAGGAGCCAGGATGAAGCTATAAACCAGCAGCTAAGGCAAGGAACAGGCCACAGCCTAGAAAAAGACAAGTGTGGGGTTGAATGACATAAACAGGCTGTGAAACATGAGATGAATCCTAGGCTTTGAGCAGGAATAAGTCACAATTAGGAGAGCAGAAAAGGTGAAGAGCAAGCAAGGATTAGGGGAAATTATAGCTCCACAGAGACCAGGATCAGGACAGGATGAGGGGAGATAACAGCTCATGAAGACAAGAACAGGACAGAATGAGAACGAAAGCATCAAAGAGACTGAAGCCAGTCCAGGATAAGAAGTCTCACAGAGAAGAGGAACAGGTCAGGGTTTGAAGAAACTTAGGTGTCAAAGACAGCAAGACCAGACCATAGTATGACCAGGAACCAGTTTAGATGAGGACAATTAGAGATGTGATAGGGACCAGGAAGAGGCCAAGAGCCATAATACTCGTTTCCACCAAGCGGATCGGTTCGTCTCGGTACGGCACGCATTTTGTGGCGTTTCCATAGACTAAAACCGGGACGGGTCCCCTAATAAGCGACCCGTACTGCTCCACTTTTCAGTACCCTTCCGTTGGGGTCCCAAGCCGCACCAAATCGGCCCCAGGAGTGAGGCTGTAATCACTGCAGTACTTGATTGGTCAAAAGATCGGTAACTTCCCGTGCTAAAGGGGTAATAAAGAACGACACACAACCCCGCACACAGCCTTTCCTGAAACAAAGCTTCACTGCGTCATGGAATAAAGAGCCTCATGCTGATCACAAAGAAGAAGAGTTGCTGGATGTCCTCCATCGTTGCTCTTTGTTTACAATGCAGCTAATTTCTTCTTTGTTGCATTTATTTGCGGGGTACACTGTGAAACGCTGCAGTGACGTCACGCTGTTACGTACTGTAGCTGACGTGGCTCTCGCCATCCGGCCCATCAAGCAGGGTACGGTTGGCTGTGGGAACGCACACAGGATCAGGCTTTACCGATCTGACCCGTACCAAACTGTACTGATCCATACTGGACTGCCTGGTGGAAACGAGGCTATAGAGAAATAAAAGGCTCAGGAAGAGCAGAAATGTGTCAAGATTAGGGGAACTAACAGGGTCAAAGAGACCGGGGGTATGGGAATTGTGGCTACAAGGGGGGGGGATTAAGGAGTTGTTGCTGGATGTGCAGGGCAGAGGAAATGTGCAGCTCATCCAGCCAGTCCAAGGCTGAACAGGACCTCTCTCTCCTCTCCACTTGTTCCTTTGTGCCGTGTTTAACAATTGAAGGATTAACTCTAACCTGCAGGTTGCTTGTTGCAGAGAGATTATTAAAACAAGGACAGGTTGAAACATGCTGCAGGTCACATAGAAGGCCAGGCTGCTGCTGCTCACTCACTGACTTCTTCTTTATTGTTTTAAAGGAAGTGCGCTTCACCCTGGATCGATGTTCCTCCGCCATCATCATGGAGACGGAAGGCGTGGATTCCTGGGCCATGACAGAGGACCGCTCATCCTGTGAAATACGAGGGGTCACCCCCAACAGGGACAAGTAAGATCAATAATGAAGTGGAAAAGTCTGCAGTGAGGGTGGAATAAAAAAATCCAGCACCCATCTGAACCCTAAAGGAGACTAGAGCACTTCACAAAACAGTGACAAAAGGAGTGATAGTGTGACGGAGTGATGCTGTTAGATTATTGAATTACTGTTGGATAGCTTTTTATGCCAACTGGATGCTTTACACGTGTCCATAAACTCCCTCCAGCTCCTCTCTGAAGCTGCTCAGACTCACATTTACACTCCGACACAGCGGCGGTGTGACTCCAACAGAACAATATGTCAGCAGTCATGGCCTTGACATCCCACGAGCAGGAGAGATGGAGGCTCAGCCAGTGTTAAAGGAACGGGTCCGTGTTCATGCATGTGAAGCCTGTGACTGAATATAGAAGGGATAGTCTGCTTTCTGGAGGTGGTTGGCATGAGGTCCAGTCATGAATCCTGGCTCGCTGAGGTGTCCTCTGGTGTCAGCGTGTTATTGTCTCTGTCGAAAACACTCCTTTTCAGTTTGGCAGATGGGAACAGCTGATCAATGTACTGCAGGTGGAGGAACATGTGTGAGTCATGGTAAAATCCTATTTTAGTCTCCTGTGTTGTCTCTTCATCACAGGCATCAGTGTATCTGCTTCACTCTGCAGTTCTCTGCCCAAGCACTTGTGGGCAGTGTGGTCTCTATGATAGTCAGATTGACAGTTTATGGTCCTGCTGTGCTACGTGTTACAGTACATCATTCACTATTAATAAAAAAGAAGAATCCTACAGTTTTAGGGGCACACTAAAGCAAGCAGCTTTTCTGACTTCAAGGTCTGAAAGGATCCCAAATAACAAGCGCTAAATTGTGTGTGCAAACCAAAGAATTGCATGTGCAAGTACTGGATGTGTTGCAGATGATATGCTATGATAGCTTGAGCCATTGAAAATGCAGACCACTCTATCTAAATGAAGATTTAGCATATGCTACTGTTCGTCTCCAAGGTGAATTTGAGAGAGCGGAATGGTTGTAAACTTAATCATAGTTAAAAGCCATGGTTGTAGGTCTAGGTGGAGGAAATAAAAACCGTCAGTAGCATATATTTTGGTTCTCTGGTGGCTGTTAAGTTTTGTACAGAATATTTACACAGCCACAGTATTGAAATTCATTTATTCGACACATAGGCAGACAAAAAAAATATAAGTATCCCATGTGCACCAGAACCTAGATATCACTACATAGCCCAGGCACCAGAAATCAGCTGCACAAGAGAAAGCAGCCAATCTTCTGTATTCTTGTGATAAGAATAGCAGTTTAGGACCCAGTTGCTGTTTGTTTTAATCTTAGACTTATTCAAAAGAACATCAACTGCTCTGATTGTGCACCGTCTCCTTTTCATGGTTTCAGAAAAACATGCCTGTGTTTGTGAAGTACTAACTAAAGAGCTCTTACTTAATTTCTGAAGTCTTCTAAAAGGAAACATACTTCACCTTATATTTTGCTGCCGACATTATCATAATGTGCTCACTCTGTTTGCTCTACAAAGGGGATGAACTTGTTCCTTAGCTCGGTCAGCTATAAAACTTTTCATTCTCTCCCTACATCTGGATCTCTGGGTTTCTGTCCATACAGAACAACTACAGGACAAAAGCTCTGAGTCTCCATACACATCTAATAAGCTATATTTAGGAGAAACAAAACACAGAGGAACCAATTCTGTTTTCAACAATGTAATTTAAATTTTACCACTGACATGATCATGCTCTCTTAGACAGTGTCTGTGCCAACCTGTTTCGCTCACAGAAAGAAAGTGAGAGAGAGACTCCAAATAATATTAAAGGCTCTGGTTTTAAGCATTTTTAGACCTCTTGGGTTACAGAGCTTTCTACTTGTAGTTTGTTTTATTTGACCGAGGCTATTTGTGCCGAAGCTGTGCCAGTTTGCACCTGCCTTTCAAACATGCTCAATACATACACAATACCAACCGCAATGCGTTTCAGGTTTGATAAATCACTTTGTGGGTGCTAAATGATGACAATTGAGTCTCCTCCTCCATGTATTTTGATCATTCTGATGATAAGTATATACATATTCTGTATATTTGTGAAGGCAGGCAGGCTAAATAGATTATGCATGCTATTTGCTCATTTGACAGATGCACCTGTTTTTATACTTGGAAAAATTAAGGAGATCAGGCTGTACCGCAATGTGTCAACTCACACTGCATCCGTTCACTTGCTGTCTGGCTGCGTGCCGACGCTGGCAAAACGCAAGTAATACGCAGCAATCCTATTTCTGCCGGACGACGCAGCTGTGATGCGCGGGGAGATCGAGCGGGACAGGAAGTAGTGCCCGGAAACCATCAAACAGAGCCTGTGACTTTCAAAACAGACCTTGCCTAATTAGATCGTATTTGACTTGACTTCAAGGATGATAAAACAGAATGAGCGGAGAAACGCTAGGATTAAGCAGATTTACGGTTTTACAGTCCAATATGAATGAAGAGAGACTTATCTATAAGATGGGGAGCACAGGATCGCATAGATCTCGCAACACCAACAGTCCGTCAGCCCTGCCACTGGTGGATGTAAAACGCAGCCGGTGTGAGTTGACAAACGCAGTCAACACGCACCGCAGCGGAGATACACCATAGACGGATGCAGTGTATTCCCCCCCCAGTGTCCTAAACAAGGTAAATGTGATGAAGCTGACCCTCTCTGCAGCTGGGTATAGCTTAGCTTCTCAACGCAGGTGATGATCCCTGGTGGTTCCCTGTGTGTAACATGAAAAGTAGTTCAAAAAATCTGAACCGTCCCTTTAATGTGCACTCACTGGTTGCTGTGGACACAAAGGCAAGCAGCAGTGGGAGTAGTCTAGCTGTTTACTGATGCTGAGTGTGGATCTCATACAGGTAGCAGAGAAAGTCAGCCAGTGTGAGGAACTTTCTTCATCATATGTGAGTAATTCCTGTGTAACTTCATCAAATGATCGTGCCACTGTTGCTTCTAAAGGAGCTCTGTATCGATGGCTGTTGGTGTCAACATTTGGGCTTCTCCACACATCCTTCAGGGCTTTCTTTGGCTGCTGACTGCCCCAGGTTATTTTCTCTTTACTGTTTTCAAATGTCAATGGATGGATGGTCCTGAGGGGCAGTGTCTAAGTGCCCTATGTCCCTTAAGTGGTAAACAACCCCATATAGAGAGCAGCAGTGGCATTCACAGAGGCTGCAGGAAGCCAAACATGTAGTCAAGTTATATTTTACACATTTAAATATGTGGAAACTTACTGCATGTATATTATGCTGTGTGTGGAGTAGAAGTGCCCATGATGTATGGTATCTCTGAGCTAACCTTGAACATAAGTAGCTTTAAATGATGGATAATTATGCTGTTTACTTGATCCTAGCATTCAGCGTTTGACACTTAACCTGCCTGGAGTCGGCACATCACCATGACAAAGAGAGATGTCTGCATACTGTAAGAGTCCAGCTCTCTGAAGTGCTGGTTATTCAGACACTCTAAGGAAGCTTCCCTTAAATGAAATCAGATGCAGGCTGGGTTCAGTTTTCTATCTGCTATCTTTGTTGGTAAACTCCTCCAATATTATACTTAAAGTACCAGCTCTTTTTTTCTGACAGCGATTCTGTTCACAGCTGGTTCTGCTTTGCCAAAGCAGCATTTGTTTCCCCCTGTGGAGGGCCTGGCTTGCCACTGTGCTGTTTGCTTTGTTGTTTAATTATTCAGTGAGTTTGTGAAGTTTAAGAATGTACAGAAGGGCTTTGCTGCTGCTATTAATCGCAATAACTCCTCATTTTTAAGAACCTCTGACAGCCCACTGCGATCACAGTGTTTGCGTTGAAACTTATTAGCGTGCTACTGTACATGATCAGCAAGGGAAGGTGCAGAGAAGTGAAATTAAAAACCATGTTGTATTTCCTCTGTGCTGCGGCGGCTTAGTGTTTTGATTGTTTCAGAGAAAAGCTGTTTGGTCGTCATGCCTTTTTCAGCAGTAAAGAGAAAAATCACAATGAAGACAAGAGAATCAGATGTCATATCTGTTGTCAAAAAGTATTAAGAGTGAGTGAGGACAGCTCCCGCAGGAATAGACAGAACCATGAATTTGAACCTTGACAGGTGACACTCTGTACTCTGTCTCTTCTTCTTGTATTTACCGTATGTTTCTGTGGATTGAATGTTGTGTCCTGAATTTTAAGATTAGGAGCCTTGTGTGATTTTCTTTCACCTACTCCCATGGGTTGATCTATGATGTGCTTTTTGTTTTTATTTGCAGGTATCTGAATGGAACTCATGTCCTGCAGGTTGGAGGCGTCAATGAGAACATGTCCTATGAATACCCACAGCTGCAGCACAAACACTTCACTGGGTGTATCAGGACTCTCCTCGTGGACAGCAAGGTAACGTCACCAGCATGCACGTTTCACTCAAAACTCTGAAACTATTTTCTAGAGACTGTGAGGGCTTTCAAAGATGATCAAATGAGTGAATTATCAGAGTTTTCAATACCTCTTATCCGTTTCCTGTTTGGGATACAGAGTTGGAGAACTCATCTTTAATAGTAATATAAAAGCGGCCTCAAGGCTAAAAGTGTAATTACTATTCCATGTTGGTTCTGCACCTGGTTTTATCATAATTGTTTTATAAGCTAGAAATGAGAGAGTAGATTATTAATTAATTAATTCACCATGTTTGGAAAAATGCATTTTTTACAGTAAGCTCATAGGCCAGGTGAAGAGGAGGGAGGGAGGGAAAAGTCTGCTGGCACTGCAGGCAAACCCTGCACACTACATCAAACACATCAGGCAAATGATCTGTTTCAAAAGTAGAAAAAAAACAATGAAAAGGTAGAGGGTTTTCACAATGAATGATGACTCTGCTCATAAGCTCAGCTTGGAGCAGTTTGCTCCTGTGTTGCACCCTAATGTGAAGCTGACCTGTCAGCATCTCCCCCCTCTGCTGCACGGAGCTGTACCATGAGCTCTCATCCTGCAGCACTCACTTCAACTTTAAAGAGGTCCATTCACATTAACTGTGGAACCATAACACACCCATAACAGAACATTTGAACATCTGTGATCAGATCAGTCAGACTGCCTTTCACCAACTGTGAAATACAAAACATGCGGCAGGCCTACGGGTGGAAACTGAACCGGAGACTGTGACCTGTGGACCTCAGCCTGCCACTGAGGCTTCTTATGACAGAATTTCTACCTCTAATGTGTCTGACTTCAGTGAGGACTGAGCTCAGTGAATCACCCAAAGATAGAATGTAACAATTGACACAATTGATAATGTGCCACTTGAAAGTCCTGTATCACAATGTTGTTCATAGCAGCTGTTCTTTTTTTTTGTCTTTGCTCTGAACACACAATGAACATCGGCTGCAAGTGCAAGCTGGGTATGTTTGTGACAGTGCAGGGCAGATGCACAAAAAAAAGGCTGGTACAAGGGTCTACTCTAGGAAGAAGAAAAGATGACAGTAATTCTTTCTTTTGTAGACAAAAAAAGGTTTAAAAGAGTTTGAAAAATAAATCAAGGTAACACAACACAACACTGAAAAAGCACAACACAAACAGAGACACTGCTGCAAGGACTGGGCTTAATGGTATTCAAGTATGCAGGGCTATGATTACATGAAACACGCATACACACACACACACACACACACACACACACACACACACACACACACACACACACACACACACACACACACAGAAGACAGTTTGAAATCCTGTGAAAAAATTTCATGAACATAGTTTCTGTGTGTGGCGTCCAGACTTCCGAACCTTATTGCTTGTTTCCACAGATTAAATACAAACCTGTTGAGGGCACTTCTTGCTTATAAAATATGTATAAACCAGTTTATTGAGCAATATGAAACCTGCATCGTGTACGTTCTTGGTAACTTGCCATCAGTCCTTGCTACATTTGTTTGGCACAAAGCTTTGTTTCTTGGCACATTACTGCCATGAGGCTGAGGTAAAATTGTTGCAGTGATTTGGTGTTATGAATGTATCCTCATGTTCCTCCGGCAGAAAAAACAAAATGAGAGATCCATTCATGAAAACGTCTGCAAATAAGAATGCAAATGAAGTCCAGTTTGTGAAGCAGAAGTACTCATAAAGCAGAAGAACGGCACGGGTGTTATTGTTGGTTGCCATCTTGGGTTACTGTGACTGGAGTCTGAGCAGCACACTGACATATTCTGTCCAGGTGAAGCCAGAAAGATGGAAAGAATGATAGATGTGCTTTATTGATTCTAAAGAAGCGTGATGTCACAACAGCAGGTCAGCCGAGCAGATGCAGCACTAGAGTCATGTACTTTCTATAAAAAAACTCAGCTGTACAAGAAAGAAAGCAGTCTGCAGAGAAATAAAGGATGACTGCTGCTTTTCATCTGTTTGGGTTTAAAATGAAAATTTTTGTTTCAATGCAAACAAAACAGAGGAGAGAGACTAACCTTTTTACCACAAAGCTGTTTGATTGTTCATTTTCATGCAGCGAACACACTGCACTGCAGACGCTGGACTGTAACCACGTAATTGCTTCATGTGAAGCGGTTGTTTATCACTTCATTACAGCTTCATCATCTTTTTACATGACTTAAAGAAAGCACCTTGAGTCCTCTGTGTGCAGTGTGAGCAGCCCTGTGGTGTTCATCAGTGAAAGGAGATGGTGATTTTTCTTAACCTTCTTATTTCCCTTGTTTTTGCTGCTGACACTTTAATATCTGCTTTTCAAACCAAACAGATCATTTCGAATAAAAAAGACTCAAGATGCAACATATCATTAAACAAGCCATCACATTTCATTCTGAAGCATCTTTCATTTGATAATGAGCTGCAATTTCCCACAATCACATTTCCTCTCACTCATCGATTATTTCTACAGGCAGGGCCTCCCTCTCATTTCCCTCCCCGTGTTGAGGTTTCTCTGAATGTTCTTCATCTGCATCTTTTTTCAGCTCTATGACCTTGGATCTTCAGCTGAATCTGCCAACACGGTTCCAGGCTGCTTTCCTTTTGACCACCACTGCATTAACGCAGAGATGCTCCCTTCCTGTGGCAAAAGGGGGCGCTGTCACGGGGAGTGGGGCTCTGTGGGCTGTCTGTGTGACCCAGGGTTTACGGGGCCACAGTGCACTAAAGGTGAGTAAATTCAGTCACTTAAAACTGACCACGAAGTGCAGTGAGATCTCTATGGATTCACGCCTTTTAAGCCTCACAAAGCACACTGTCCAGCTGGGAAATGAGAGAAATTTGATGTTTGTAAATGTCACTTTGCTGCTGCAGAGAGATAACCTCTCCACACATGGAGTGCTTCTGCAGAACGGCACGTCCTCGCTGTGATATCCTCCAGTATTTCCCACATGACAGCTGAATTAATTAAACAAGCCTTGTGTGTTTTTGATTGACAAGCGGCTCCAGAGTTCTCCTTTGACGGCCGCAGCCACATTCAGTTCCAGCTCTCCTGGTCGTTGCCTGCGCGTCAGACGAGGCTGCAGGTTGGAGTTCGGACACGAGCCACCTCTGGGGTCCTCATCAGTCTATTATCTCAGGAGCAGAATGAATACCTGCGTCTGGAGGTGAGTAGCAGCTGGACAGCCCTGTGTAGTAATGAGTTATATAAAAAAGATATTTATGGTGAAAGTTTTCTACTCAGCTCAGTTTTCTCCTGCTTCAAGGCTCAATGCTTCAAAAAGTTTCTCCAAGCATCTCAATAATGGATTATATCCTCTGTTTTTCACCAAGCACACATAGATACACATCATAGTTAAAACAAGCAGCCACACTATTCAAAAGTGCTTTTAACCCTATAAAGCCAAATATATCATATTTGATACATGAGTTCAAAGACCTCCATCTCATCAAAATGATGAAAAGTTTCTTTAAAAACCTGTTAAAAAATATTTTTTAGAACATATTCTACCACCTTGAGGATTATCACATCACTACAGTTGGTCAAAGTTGCATTGTGGCCCTTTTCAATAAGTAATAACAAGTTTTTTCAATAAGTAAATAATAATGATAAGTCTGCTCTCATGAAACCATCAGCTCACATATTTTCAGGGAAATCATTGGTTGATTTTCAGAACAAGAATAATATTGAAATTGTTACTTTTTTCTAAAAAAAAAAAAAAAGTGTTTTCTGCATGATATAAATGCCCAGTATATCAAATGGGATACAAGAAATATATTGTGAATGTAATGTTAAAGCAATATATTTTTTAAAGATTTTGTTAAAAGGATTAATGAATATCTCAGTTCCAAAGACTGGAATTTTCTGACCATTTTTTAACAGGTTGGGTTTTACAGGATTAAAGATCAGACAGAAGAGGCTGCATCAGTCGTACTTGTCAGCCCCCAATAGTACTGTAAGGTCAACATGACAAACAGGAGACAAAGATCCCTTGCTGGACTAGGACCCTGGGCCTGGATACACCAAAAGAAGCTATGTTGAGCACATTCACACCATTCTTTTAGCAGATATGTGTGTGTGGGCACTGTTAGCCAGAACAACACGCGGGGAGCAGGCTGTGAGGGTATGAACAGCACTGCACAGCACAGGAACAAAGTTTACAGCTACAGATGAGAGCAGGCTGCTGGATAACTGCTGCAACTAAAGGATCTAATCCAATCCAAACCACTGTATTTATATAGCACGTGTATATATTATATAGCAAAGTGAACGTTTTCAAAATGCTGCACAAAACTTCAATTAAAACAAAATAATTATAAAACCAAAACCCACTGACACCAAAAAAGTAGTAAAATGGGAAATGGTAGCTGAAAAGAAATAAATATAAATACTAAAAACAGACCAAATGAATGAATTGAATAAAAAACGGGGGGATTAAAGAGGATGGGTGGTAGCTGAAAACAGGCAGCACCGTGGTTCCTGGTTTGATTCCCCAGCCCGGCAGGGACCTCTGTGAGTAGAGTTAGGACCCATGCATGTTTGAGTTTTCTCAGGCGTTCTGCAACATTCCAGAAGCATGCTCATGTGTGTAAGTGAATAGTTGTCTCTTTGGGACCAGAGTGGGATCCATTTTCAGCCCTAGAGTTTCATGAATCAGATTAGCCCACTTCAGCTCATGATGTAAGTTATTTGCTGTTGCATCATACTCTCATTTAAATCACATAACATTGTGACACAATTTATGAACTTGGATAGTGGTTGCTTTTTTTTATTTGCCATTGTAATTTACACTTCAGGACCACCGTACGCCTTACCTGGTTCATCCTCTCCACCTTGACTTTCTTTCTCATCCTGTTTTGATGAAAAAGTATCAAAGTTTGGCACATGTGACTGCGTCAGACTGTGACTGCTGTGTTTTCAGCGCCACTCTTGCTCTTCTTACTGTCCATTTTCTTGTGTTTGCACATGTGCGCACATACCCTGACTGGGTCTGCCACACATGCATGGGTTAAGGTTACAGTCAGCTGGGTATAGGGAAAAAAAGAGCTGCCATTGCAGACGGCTCTGAACAGTGTCAGCAGCTTCTTTGATACATGAAAACTCTGTTATGCCTGGACACTGGCCCTTGCTGCTCCAAACCCAACTGGTCCACCTTCAAAACATCCAGATCCTCCAGGCTAACCCAGGGCCTCACATCTCACTCAGCAGTGATTGGCTGTAAGGACTTCAGGAGGGAAAGCTGATGGTGACCTAAGATAGCAATGAGTTGCTGCTCAATCATGTAGTTTTTCCTCCTTTTATGCATTTTAACTGAGTCAAGCTGTTAGCATTGCTAGCTGAGCTGTGCGCTCTCATCCTGACAGAAACAAATCCACGTTTGAATGGTGTTCACCAGTTTTACATGAGGTCCATCTGTGAAAGGCCTGAAGCTCCTCCACGTGGAGGTTCATGGCCTGTGAGACCATGAGCTGATTCTCAGCTCAAGACTGACACAAATTATTACGTGAACAGTGATGTCAGAGTAATATCAGCAGACTTAACATGTAGATCAGTTGGTTCCACTGAGGAGTCTGAGAGTGTCTGTGCCCATAAATACTCCAGTAATTACCAGCAACTTTCAGCAGATGGTAAAAATGTCACTTGAAGTGCACGGGGCTGCCAGTGAATTAGGTGTTATTTGAGACCAGGTGTGTTTACATAGAAAGTGGCACATTTTGTTCCAATGAACGCATAATGGCTCATCTAAAGTTACGCAAACAACACAAGCACACAGTGACACTATTTGCTCAGTGGGGTAGTTTGTGTTGTATTTAACCCTTTGTTGCTGCTTTGTAAAGAAGGCACCATCTTCCCAGCCCATTTACACGGGTTTAATGGGTGCAGTGGATGGTACCAGCTGTTGCTTTCAAAACAAAAGAAGACAGGTGAGAGTTAGAGGACAAGTTTAAGACCCTTCTCAGATGGCTTTTGCCTCTTTGCCTCTTCCAGTCTGTACAGATCAAGGTTAAACTGTGATCCACTGTCCCCCTACACCTTAGGTTGTCTTGATTGTCTTGTTTGTGTGACTTAAAATGGTAATTAGAGGCCGCGCAATGACTGCTGCAGCAGCCTGTCAGGCTGAGAGTGAGTAATATCAGGGTTGGAGACATCAGGGCGGATACTGAGGGGGCTGATGATTGACACATGTATGTTCTCATTAAGGTCTTACAATGACTCCGCTGAAGGCTGCAAGTGAGAGGCCGCTATTACAAAAATTAGGCCTTAGCTATTCAAAGTTATTTCTGTCTGTGGTTGGTGTTTCCAACACAATTTGTTCCACAAAAAGCTGATGTGTGAGCTGAAACTTGGGGGCTGAGTGTTCTCCAGTGGAGGTCAGCTCCCCCTCCTCTGCACTTGAGGCTTTTGACACAGCTTGCTTCAAGTGCTGAGCTCAAAGTCAGGCCTGCATGCTTGCTGCTCACTTTGCCACACCTGGGGTGGAGTGGTGCTCACACCAAACGTTTCTTCAGGAAAAAAGTTGACCGCGCTCTGCCAGTGCACTGTAATAACATGCTTCTCCTGCCTGACACGTTGGCTGAGTGGGTATGAAGCTGCTGTTGCCTGTCAAAGCCTTTCGTCTCGCTGACTGACAGGCCGGCTGTGAACAGCACCTGGAAGTAAATGGCTCTGTTAGAACTGTCACTTTTGGCTAACACACAGGTCAGGTGTGTGCAGTGAACCTGTCTGTGTTTGGTGAATCTCACACCAGCGCTCTGTCTTTGAACACATCCTCTCCTTGTGCCTGTGCTTGTTATTTGTTGGACAGCATTGTTTGAAGAATTATTCCCTCATCTTCTTCTTCATGCTGCATAAGAAAAACACTGTGGCCCTCCCCCCTGGCTGGGGCCCGCAGTGACAGGAGGAAGGACTAGAGCACAGCCTTTACTCTATGTGTGCTGTGCATCCTCTCTGTAGCTGAGTGAAACAACTGATGTCTGTCTGCAGTGGCACGATGAAGAATTTTCTGCCTGGCTGTCTCAAAGCTCTTAGAAACACTTGAGCTCAAGCCTGTAGTGTTAGCCGACAAGTCCTAATTTAAAGGGCTGCCTCTCTCCCCTTTCTTTCTTAAGGGTAGATATGGGATAGAGTGCACACTGAATAAATAACCAGACTTTCACACAGAGGTTACCAGGGGCGAGCTGGGTACAAACAGCATGCAGGTCTCTCAGGAATACAGCATCTCTGCAAAGAAAACATTTACAGGATCTAATGCACCCTGAGAGAGAGTTTAGAGTGAAAGGCACTGACTGTTACTCTGTCAGAGATCAGTAATCCATGAAAACAGTCAAACTCTGCCAGAGATCATCACTGCTTGCTCTTATGCGTTCATTTAGCAGACCTGAAAAGTCCCTTAAAATTCAGAGCTCAGCACCTCACAGGAAGATTTTGTGCTTCATGCTGATTGCTCAGACCTCTGCAGGCACCTCAGAAAGTCTCAGTAATCAGATTTTTTCCTGGCTATTGATTGAGTCCTCTGTCCTGTACTCATCTTTGTTGTGGACTTGAGGGCAGGTTGGGGTGTCGGGGGGAGCACAGTCAGCTTTTAGTACATGTGAGTGTCTGTTGGGGAGAGGTCCATGCTGAGGGAGCAATAGTTAATGCAGACCGGGCTGGATGTGAATTCTCTCACCCCACTGTTTCCAATTAAGCCTGGGACGTGTACAAGCTGCAGTTGTGCAAGCCCCTCATTGGTGGAGCCCATTGTGCTCACTCATCCTTAACTGCAGAGGATAATTGTTGTTTCTTGTATACCCTCCCTGTGGGATGGCCCGCTCTGCCATGCACCGGTGTGAGCGCCAGCTCTGTAAAGTATCATAGCTGCTAAACTGCTGAATGAATTTTTACCTCTGAAATTTTCATGTTTTTTCTGGCAGGTTCACCACTGCGTCTTTTCTTAGTAGTTAAATTTCACAATTCTTGTTTTGCCCAACCTTTGCTGGCTCTCTTGTGCCTCGGGAGCTGGCCTACTTCTTATGATGTTGTTATTCACAAGATTTGTTTATGCCCATCAACGCAGCACGTTGTGGCAGGAGTCCAGGTCTGCCGCTTTAGAATTTGTGTCACCCTATTTTATAGTCCTAGCTACTCAGGCATTGTGTGCCTGAAATCAACACTAATTCAAGATGCATTTCTGCAGCTGATGACAAAACAGACCAGAGAAATTATGTTATCCATGCACAAGTAGTTCTATGGGATTCAGCAGCAGAGTTTGAAAGATTGGAGTTGAGTCTTTTTAAGAAGCTGAAAGAAGCAGAATAATTCTTTCTGCCGGTGTTGTCTCATTCCTCAGAACACCACACTGTGCTGTGTTTCACAGGTCGTCCAGGGTCTGCTGGCTGTTTTCTTTAACCTTGGTGATGGAGTCTACAATCTGACCCTGCCTCACCATCACCTCACTGATGGAGAGTGGCACGAGGTGGAACTGGACCGCTTTGGCAGAGAGTTCACCCTGCGACTGGATGGAGGCGGGGGGCGCCGGGAGGTCACTGCCTCCCCCGGGCAGAGTCAGGAGCTCATCATCGACCCTTCTGCTGTGATGCTCGGGAACTCTTTTCCGTCAGGGCACAACAGAAGCTTCCTGGGTGTGTGTCTCATCTCAGGAGTGGATCTGTCATGAATGAAAATTTGGATGCACAAATGAAACCCAGAGTTGACTAAGTTCATATTTAGCTTGTTGGAAGACTCCCCACCTTAACCGTGTATGTCTCATAAAATTGATAGACATAAATGATTTAGTATTTTTCATTACCATTTGTTGATGCTTATACATTTCGCAGACGCCCAAAGGTGTTTGTATCCCTTCGTGGAGTAGATGAGAGGCGGCGAGTCAGTGGCTCTGATCTGTGTTTAAATGATGTGTTTGGGCTCATGCTTCCCACAGAGAGAGAGAGAGCAAACTAACCAGCTAAGAAAAGATCCTGCAAGAAAAAGAAGTCCATGCTGACAGCTTAGCCCCAGGCTGTTTGGTTGTTTGCATGCACATGGGTGTGTGTGTGTGTGTGTGTGTGTGTGTGTGTGTGTGTGTGTGTGTGTGTGTGTGTGTGTGTGTGTGTGTGTGTGTGTGTGTGTGTGTGTGGGTGTGTGTGTGCATGTGTGTGGGTGTGTAAGAGAGAGAGCTCACACCCTGCCTTGGTGTAAATATGAGTCCATATAAGATTTAGCTCGAGGACTGGTGTCTTGGTGTGTGTGGGTGTGTAAGAGAGGGAGCTCACACCCTGCCTTGGTGTAAATATGAGTCCATATAAGATTTAGCTCGAGGACTGGTGTCTTGATGTGTCTTTTCGCCATGGTAAACTCTGTTTTTTCCCTCCTCTTCTCTTTTCTTTCTTTTATTCTGCCTCTCCATCAGGATGTTTGCGAGAGTTGCAGTTTAACGGTCGTTCCATTCCCCTGGATCCAGAGCAGCCCTCAGAGGGTCTTCAGGTGGTCACCGTGCAGGGCGTCTCTGCCGGATGCTCCTCAGACGCCTGCAGGAAACACCAGTGCTCTGCTCCACTGGTCTGCGTGGACCTCTGGAGGCACCATGAGTGCAGGTGCTTTAAACACACCCTCTTTATAACCCAACACATTCTGTGCATATCTGCACACTCATATTAAACAATGAGGTTGATACAGGTGCATGCTTGAGATAATATCAGTCACACTTGCACCCATCTTGCAAAGTGAGTGAAGAAAGAGTTGGGAGGAGATACGTTTTTTCTGCAGGATTGAAGAGGTTGCAGGGGAGGAGGATCTGGAGGGTCAGGGGGGTCAGGGAGTTCAGGCAGTGGTGTCTGAAAAGAATTGTTTTAAGTGGAGCTGTGCTGTGCCATATTCAGTTTTCAACAGCCATCCCACAGCGATTTGGTCCCGTTTCATGACTAAGTGTTTGATCCAATAAAAAAATATAATAAATATAAATCAATAAATCAAAACATGACAGTGCCACACACATACTATAACAGACATGTTTATTTTTCTGATTTTACCTTTTTTGCTCAGTTGTAACCTTATCTAGGTGATAAATAAAGGTTTAATAAATTTTAAAAATGTCTGACTGATCCCATCCAGATTTTTCAAGCCCTAATTTTTCACCCATACTTCTCATGGTTGTTTACAGTGATGGTGTCCATCGCTCTTAGCCATCATTGTATAATATATATATATATATATATATAATAAAATGATCGGACGCTTCTGAAATCACCCCTCAGGTTAATTCAGTAAGTCCAAAAAGCTGCTGTCTGTCTATGAATATAAATATAAATATAAATAAATAAATATATATATATATATATATATATATATATATATATATGTGTGTGTGTGTGTGTGTGTCTGTCTGTCTGTCTGTCTGTCTGTCTGTCTCTGTCTGTCTGTGTGTGAGTGTGTGTGTGTGTGAGTGTGTGTGTGTGTGTGTGTGTGTGTGTGTGTGTGTGTGTGTGCGCGTGTGGATAGAGACAACCAAGAGCATGCTGAAAAATTACCAAGATGTTTTAACAATGACTTGTTCCTTTGTGTGAACTGATTAACTGATTAAGTCACATGCTTTGAACTGTATTACTCTCTGCTACACAATGAATAATGACCAATGAAGTGATCACAATTATAATTCTTTTAGAAACCATTCTCAGATTGAGTTAAAAAGCTTAAATGAAGAGCCCTGTCCTAAAAAAAAAAAGGTTAGAGTTCACATGTCTTGTTCGTGGTGAGAGGTGTGCAAGTGTGCAACGGCTGACACGGTTATCAGGGCTGCAAGTGTTGATTTTCAGAGTTTGTATCATTTGAAAATATTTGCACCCTGGGGATCTTTTAGCTCTTTCAAGACAGATTTGTGTGATTCCCCAAAAACATAACCTTTAAAGTTTTTCTCAGTCTGCAACAAATGACTTCGGACCTTCCTCTGATGTTCTTGTTTTGAGCCTAGTAATTAAAAATTTAGAGAGACAGGGTTGGGGTGGCCAGGTTGTGGCCAAGTCCCATGCAATGACTATGCTTTCTTGAAGTTTATTTGGTCGTCAACAAAAATCAAGTTGGTTTTTTTTTTTTCCTACCAGAATGACTGAGGATCAGTCTTTAGTTATAAAACCATGAATCAGAACAAGAGTTATCTGAAAAAGCTTCAGAAACAGAGCAGGTACAGACCGTACTCCCAACATCACGACAGAATAAGACGTTCTTGCAGGCAGCAATCAGGCTGTGTTAAAATCAAACGTGAAGAGTGGTCTTATTCATGGTAGTGCCTTGCTAGGCTCCTGAGCATCCAAAGACGTGAATCTTAGCAGGAAGCTACAAGTCCCTCCAGTCACACAGTTCAAGGGAGGATAAACACAGATGTTTTTACAGATGTACCCCATCATTTTGGGGGATTTCAGGGCTGGTTGGGATCGTGGACACCCCATGGAAACACAGATAAGCACAACCTGTTTCCTTCCAGTGAAAGTGTCAGCTTGTTTTAACTGTAAAACAATAACAAAATTATGTTTCATGTCCTTTTTCACCTCTTTATTGTTGTTTCAACAGCTCTACAGATCATTGTTATGTTTGTGCAGGACTTAATAACCACACCCTGTCGCTTTGTTGGTGCACGTTTAACCAAGTGCCGCACACCTCACACTTTACGACACTTGCCGTACAAAGCTGCTGTAATCCTTAAAGGCATATTAACCTGCCACACAGAGCATAAAACAACGGAGTCCAACAGGACTAAATTATAACATAGAAATGTATGTTTTCAGACATTACAATAATCTCTGACTGACATGGAATGAAGCTAATATCATCATGAAGACTTTTTAATCCACATGCATATGCTACGAATGAAAGATAGGCCCATTTGTTTGTAGAATCCCATTCTTTTCTTTCCCTCTCTCACGACAGAGTGATTCCAGCGTGCAGTATTCAGCTCACGGCTTGTGCACACTTGAAATTAAGCGTCCAGCAGATGGCAGCCAGGCATCCTTCAATCCTGGCTCACAGTGTGTTTGTCATATTGTGTCGACCTGAGAAAACAGTATCTAGCAGCAGTAACTGTAAGAGTGTCATCTGTTCCTTTAAACTCGACGGGACCACTCCTCACTGTGATTTCAAGATGCCAAACCAGTGTGAGACTTTTCACTACGGCTGAATCTGCACAGTCTGTGATTGTAGCGCAGCCTGAGGATACAAAGCTGGTAGACAGGCAGGGGGCATGGGTGGATGATATTCAGGGGATATTTTGTACAAATATACTGTGGGAGTACTATTGCAGTGCCAATCTCACTCTCTTGTTTTATCTCCCTCTTTTTTGGGGGCTAAAGTAGAGCTGCCACTGTGTATCGTTCAAAGAGCATATCTTTGAATCTGGAAGAAGAGGTGTAATTCCTGAGGGATTTAGTTTTACACTGTCAGCTCAGGTTTCATAAGTCAGACAGATTCTGTGTTTCTTTCATCTGACAGCCTCCTGAGTGTCTCTTGGCTTTGCTTTACTTGGCTGTCTCTTCTCTGCACAGGTGCCCTGCAGGCCACCTGACCAAAGACAGCTCCACGGGCAAGGTCTGCATCTACACGCTGTGCGCCAGCCGGCCTTGCCGCCATGGCTCCTGCCTGGCTCACTCTCCGTCCCGCTACACGTGCCTCTGCAGTGAGGGATACCGGGGTCGCCACTGCGAAGTGACACTTGCTATGTTCCACGACGAAGACAGCAACAGCCTGAGTCTTAGCTCCATGTTCGCCATCAGCATCTGTGTCATGGCCTTTCTAGGTAGCTATGTGGACTATGTGCTCTTCTATCTGTGGTGAAAAACACCACCATCCTCTCTGTCAAGGTTACATGGTCATAGTGATTGTTTTTTTTCTTCTTGTTTGTGTTTTATTTTCTTCTGTTGGTTCTTATTTCATGTCAGAACTCCTGCATCATGTTTGGATGTCACTGATTTATTTGCTCCCCTCCTCTGTGTGAAATACACACACACACACACACACACACACACACACACACACACACACACACACACACACACAGCCCTTAGCCATATTGATCTCCTGAGTTGTACCAGGAAGTGATTTCTCCATGGGAGGTTGCTGATATCAGAGAAGCAGAACAGGAAGAATTGAATGTCTTCATTTGTGATTCAGGAAGAAGCTTAAGTCCTCCAAGGACTGCTTTAGGAGTTTCTTTATATCTGTTTCTTTATTCCTCATCACCTCTGTGTCCCCTGTCTCGTTCTGTGTTATGCTCTGAAGTCAATTTCACGCTCAGCCTTACTTTTTATCTCTCCAACATATTTCATATCCCACCATCCACTCTTTTTTTCCTCGCTCAATATCTGTTTCTGCCACTCTGTCTGTATTTCTATTGTATGTTTGTGTTTCTCCCAGGTCCCTCCTTATGTGCCCACACTGTGTACTTTACACTTACACATACTCTTCAGACCTGTGATCAGGGTTCACCTGCATCTAAAAGAAGCTCTTATTTATAAAAAGATATTAATTTCTCAGGTTCAGTCAGCCCAGGGCTTTAAGTCAGACTGTTGTACAGAATCTCTCCGGATAATCGGGGTTAAACTTTTGATCCAGGGAAAGTTCTGATTTGCGAGAAACTTTCTCTTAAAGGGATATTTACCTGACATTCATAATGCAGGGTTTCCGTGGTTGCAGTTGCGGAACAAACACAGTTTTCAACAAAGACTTATTAATCATTCACAACAGCATCTTTCTGCCAATTACTCCAAAAAACTTTTCATTTGGCAGAACCACTGAGTCCACTGGGCATTGAATATTTGAAGCTTTCCAGCTGGAGAATAAAACTCGGGCTCACATTTTACATCCTCTTGCAATTAAAATAGGCAAGCAGCCCTAAGTGTCTAAATGAAGAGTGTCTAATCTGAAAGGTCTGTTTACTGCAGGTACATGTATAAAAACTTGGAAATATCCCTTAAAAACTATTCTAAGCACTTTTTGAATCAATTTTCATATTTAGGACATAAGATGGGTCTGTGCCAGGTACTTGTGTGATACGTGGACAAAGTTCCTGTGAAGTCACTCATTGATTTATGAATATAAGAATCAAATCATCCACTCCCACTCAACATGCTCATAAATGCATGGTGTAAATGGGTAAGGGAATAAGAAAGAAACAATGTTTAATGCACACTGTAAACATGTTCATTCCTGCAGTTTATTTTAACATGGAACTCCATGGGGACTGACTTACCGCTGGACTCCTGTGCACAGTTGAGGAATTGCAGTTTTTTGCACTTCCACCATCTCCCCAGAGCTTGATCCCTGGTTTAGAGCCTTAAGTTTACAACTGACCAACCAACTGGGGCTAAATATTAAGCAGATTACACAAACAGAGGTGGTGTTGAGGCCCCAGCAAGTCCCCCGACTAACAATTACAATGCAGTCACTTGCCCATTTAAGCAGTCATGTGCCAAATGATGAGTTCCATGACTGAGACCAAAAGAGTGCTCATTCTGCTATTAAACTGAGCAATGGCCTCTGTGGACTTTGTTCTCTGTGGGCTCTAGACTCTGCTGCTTACTCTGATTGTATTTCCCCTTATAGGAGACTAAAAGCCCTGTTTGATTCTTGCGAACAACACATTTTTAGTGCTATAATTAGACATACAAGTATTCATAATTCAACATGTAACACTTAAAACTCTTCTAATGAGCTACCTTTGATCACGAGTCCCTTTGTAATGTGACCATTCAATATTAGAGAGCGTGACGAATGAAATAATCTGGCCTCTATGATAAGGCTGGCACTAATTAGGACTGTGGATTAAAAAAAAGTACCAGGATGAATACTAATGAAAGTGTGGAAAAAATTCTGGCATGCTCCGAGCTATGATTCAATTCAAACCCTGTAAGGTCAGAGTTCTCTGTTACTCTGTTGTAGCTTATAATTCAAATTACTCTGGGCTTGCTAGCCATTTACTTAATCTGGATGTTCCATGTGTGTGAGACTGTGTTCCTGCACTTTCTTGTGCTTGTTCAACAACAGTTCAGCTTACTTCACACCCAGTTTAAGTCAGCATGCAGAGTCCGATGCAGACTGCAGGCCGAGACCTCAGTTCTGGCAGAATGGCCCCTGACATTTCATGAATGATGGATGCTCTCACATGACAAGACACTAACTATTACTTTGTCACAGAGAGGAGATAAATAAGATATATCTTTAAACCAACAGGCTTGATTTTTTTTAATGTCTTATTTATCTGAACATATTAAAAATGGGCAGATATATTTCTTTGCTGCTTGGATTTTGTTGGCCAAAGAAACAACTGAAAATGATCCAAACTGCAATAAATAAGGCAAGAAGAGAAAAGAGATTAGCTCAGCACATCAGGAAAGTAAAATAATGAAGACAGATCTCCCTTAAGAAGGAGTTACTGTTAAAGAGTTGATGCAGGATTGGAGGGCCTCAGTGAGTGAGAGGGTTTGAGAGCCTTTGCTGTAAAAAGTTTCCCTTTGAAGACTTCAACTTTACAGATGATCTAAAGCTGCTTTCTGACATGCACGGGGTCACAAGTTCAGAAATGTATACCAGCTCCCGACCATGGCCTGCTTTGTACTGTAGGTGAGGAGCAGAATCTTAACATCAGAATGTAAAAGACCAGGGTTATGTCTTTGTCTCTTTGGAGGGAGCTGAGCTGCATAAGTTTCAAGTCTTGACTTTTGTTTAAGAATACAAAGTGTGTGTTTTTTAAGCAAGAAAGTCATCCCTACATGGATAGTTGTTATAAAGAAAGCCTTTGAAAAACAAATTTGTTTCATATTTCATGGCAACACATTCTGTGATTTGTTTTATAAGAGTAGCACACTTTTTTCCCAGTTTGATGTATTCCCAGAAAAAATATAATATTCAGAAGATTAAGAGTTAAAGATGTTTAAAAATGTCCAAAGATGTTCAGAGTTTGAAAGACAGTAAGGTCATGCAGCATGGGCACATGTAGTAACTTGTATTGTGCGAAGACAGGAACATTAATGCTGTTTTTGGTTTGCACAGTGAAGTGAGAGCCTGTAAGAATGCATGAGACTAGAGATGAATGTAGTGATGCAATAAACTGTTTTCCGTGCTTTGGAGGTCAGAAGAAAGGATGTTTTAAAGCAGTACTCCTCCTTTTAGAAGCTCTCAAGGTTATATTCAGGGTTCATCATGTGTGAGCTGTCGCCTGGGATTCTATCAAGAGAAGAGGAACTAACTTTTGATGAATCCCACCCGAATCAGGATCACAGTATGGTAAAAGATCAAATCTTGAGCACAAATGTCTCTGTGGTGGGAGCACTTTGAAACCATCTGATTAAAATGATGGTATGTTTTGTATGCCACACTTCACTCTTCTTGTGCCAGCTCAGTGTTTTAAGACGTCGTGTCATGATGTGATGGCACTCCAGGTCATATTTTTCAGGCACAGAGGCAGATTTGCTGATGTATACATTCAAGGATTCAAGGATTCAAGGAGTTTTATTGTCATTCAACCCATGTAAAACATGGGTGGGACGAAATTAGGTTACCCTGGTCCCGGAGCAAGCCCAATCATAGAAATGAGAATAATAAATATAAATATATACAAATATACAATAAAAGAGAATAAAAGAAGAACACAATCAACTAGCCTTTTTAACAAATAGACAGAATAAAATAATTAACTGTGCAAAAATTGCAGTGTTCACTTGTCGGGGGGCACTAAAGGGGACCACCAGAGTTCAACAGTCTCACAGCTTCAGGAAAGAAGCTGTTCCTCAGTCTGGTAGTCGCGCTCTTGATGCTCCGCAGCCTCCTGCCTGAGGGGAGAGGGACAAACAGAGCATGTGCAGGATGGGTGGGGTCTTTCATGATGCAGGAGGCCCGTTTCCTGCATCACATACATAACATCAGTTTGAGAAATTCTGCTCAAGTTTGCCCTGAAAAAAAGAAAATTTACACATATCCATACCCAGTTATAGGCAGTGATATCATCCAGATTCCTACATACATCTTCAGATTCTTCAGGTTTTAGCACAGTCATGTCATATCTAATGATACTTTAAAAGGGGCTGTGTGGACTTTCTGAATGATCTTATAATGGTCTCATCTCTAGATATATGCCTGATGGTAATTTACAATTTTGAATGAGGATATCAAAGCTACAGTTGGTTGTTTTTAAATCAGAAATCATTGGTCAGCTTCCTGATTGGGTCAGACTGACAAAGAGATCTGTGTTTTTCTCCGCTGAAAACGATTTCTGTGATTTATTTTGTAGTAATGGTGGAAACAGGAGCTGGACTGCTCGACAAAAAGGGACAGAAGAAAGCTAAGCAGGAGTGTGATAGAGCATGGGCAAAAGAGTAAAACACGAGCTAAAGGCTAAAACACAGGCTAAGCTGTTTGTGCTAATGTTCATTCCTGTCCACATGCAGCAGTTATTCCGCGGTGATCTGCTCAAACCTGAGAGTCAATCAATAAAATTAAGAGCTAGGTTATGTTTGCTCTGCTTGGTGAGGTTGAAGTTGGTAGATGAGCACTGGTAGGACACAACAGAGATTCATTGATGTTACACGTTACAGACACAAATATAGCCACAAACTTGCAAAGTCACGTTTGTCACGTTTCAAAAAACAGAGCTATGTAACTGTTGATAAAAATGTTGCCTCGTCACTGTAAAAAGGTATTTTGAACAAAAGAAAGTAGCATTTTAAACAAGATCTGCTCTCCATTCATTTTTCCAAAACAAACACACACATCTTAGTTCAAGGGCTCATGGGAGGCAGAGTCTCTATGGCCAGCGCTACTGCTAGTATTTCCAGAAAGTTCTCACAGCTACTTTTAAGGGCACAGTCAACAAGAACAGATCAACTTTAAATGTTGTCTGTATGTGCTGAGATCAGTGTTTGTGACACACCTGCTCAGTTGCCTCAAAGTTCACGAGGCTATAAGCTCAGACCTGCTGTGCTCTGTAAAACTTTGGGTGTATGAGATGAGGGTGATGCTGTCTCTCTCTAAAGCCGAGCAGCTGATTTCTTAAGTCTCAGCGTCAGTAAAAGAAAACATATTGTGTTTTCTATCTCTTTTTCATTACCGAAAGACAGAGCAGTGGATAAGTGAGGAAACTGAACAGAGAGTGAGGAACAGCATGAGCTAAAGAACAGTGGCCCCCTACACGGGGAATGCAGTTAAACTGCTGAACTTGGATCAATAATGAACACTTTATTTATATGTGTGTTTGAGTGAAAAATAAATTGTTTGGTACATAACTTTATTTTTGAATGCATTAAATTTATTTCTATTGAGAGATTTCTAAAGGAGCACATAAGTTGTAATTTTTGGATTTTTCACTGTGGTTGATCCCAAACATTTCATAGTAGTCTAAATTCTTAACCAGCAGAACTGGAATGACAGAGCAGGTTAATTTGACTTGCGGTAAAAAAAATACCATTCTTGTTTACATTGAGAAAAGTAAATGGAAGCAAAACTGGAAAACAGGGAGCCTGAATCCAGAGGAACACCATAAGTAATACACTCAGCTATGGAGGAATAGACTTTGGTTTTAATAAGGTAGCAACCTCCAGTTTTACAATGTGAAACTGATGGTGGAGTGCTAAAAAGTGCAGTCCCTGGAGCTTCCACAAAAGTCTACCTGCAGAAACAGCAGAAACCACACATGAGGGCTTTCAAAAATGTGATCTGAACAGCAGAAATGAATATGTTGACATCCTGGTTCAAAACAGGACTTCATTATGGAGAGGTCATTTCTCTACCAGTACACTTAGAAAGGGGGAGGAGTTATGACAAGCAACTTTTTATGAAGTTATTCAACTTAAGTAACTTAACCTCTTAGTTCCCACTGTCGTGCTGCTGTGCCATTCGCTATTCTTCTGATGTCATCAAAGTATAAACACTATTACCTTCGTCAAACATCAGAGTACTACACAGCGTTATAGGTTAGGTTCTTCACATTTCAGCTGCTAGGTTCGTTTTATAGTTTACTCGACTGACAAAAAGTAATTAGTGAAAGAATCGCTCTGGTAGCGATCACAACAACGGTGACGTCATACCTGTTTGGGGTCCTGAAGTCTCGTCTGTAGCCCCCACCTTGACAATTAACTCTGCTTTCCACCAGAGGGGTCCAGAGTTCAAACATATCAAAAGTGTTGTTTCATAAAATCATTCCAAGTGGTGAAATTTCTCCTGTAAAGTCCGTTGTTTCTCTGTCATGTCCGTTCTCATCAATAACAGCAGATTCACATATATATAGCTTCTTGTAGCAATTCCTCCTCAACGTGCATCTGGCAAAGCTCTGCGTGTATTATTTCCTGAGACCTCTGGCTACAAGACAAAAGTCTCCCCATCTCGATACATACGTGGAGATTTGAGCCTGCAACTGCTCTCCGCTTCACAGGAGAGTAGCGGTCCGAGAAGCTGCGTAAATCCTGCCTAACTGTCTTGTTTATTGGCAAGTTAGGTTGTCAGAAAGCTCTCCTTCATGCTGCGTGTAATAATTTATTGTCATCTGCGCGACAGTAGCTGTACAATCCTTGATCAAGAGCAATAATTTCAGGATATTTGGTGGACCTTTTCACAGAGAGAACAAAATTGACTACAATGGAGACACTGAGTACTGAGAAAGCTGTTTTATTTACGCAAAGATGCTGGAATAGTGCGTTTGAAATCGCATCTGCTGTCTTTGCTCACCTGAGACTAAAAACTCTCTAACTCCTACAAAGTTTTACCTAGAAAGCTCAAATTTCACCTAGATGTAGGTGACACGGTGTAGAAGTGATGTGGTGGGTGTCTTATGTCTGACATGAAGCATCTTGATGTTCATGATGTTCAATAATTGGTTTGAAAAAATTAATAGGAAAAAAAAAGTGTTTCGGCTGCATTCATCCTGATGTTGACTTTAGCCACGTATAAAAACACATTTTCTGAAACTAGAGACTTTAATCTTTCAAATGACGTGTCACTGATTAATTTTTACCTTATGGTTCTGCAGTTATAAGCTTTAAAAACAAAGCATTGTGAATAGGCCAGAATTGGATGGGAACTAAGGGGTCAAAAAGCGGGCTTCAAAACTCTCTGCATCTTCTCTAAGTTAGAGAGAAAGTGCCTGTGTCTTTAACGGTCTGACTGAACTGGAAAAAAAGTCTCAGAGAAAAAAAAACTAACCTGTTTAGATTGGTAACTATTTTTCTAATTTACTCCTTAGACTGTTACAAAAATGTCCAAAAATCTACTGACCAAAATGTTTTCCAGTCATCCATGATGTCCTCAGAAGGACATGTTGAGCCCCTAAGGGGAACCTGGTGGATCTCCTCTCGCAGTTTTTAAGCCTTCAAAGGATGCAGAACCTGATTGAAGATATCAAAGCACAAAACAGGACCATCATTTGGGAATGCAAACTATACTACTGTAGCTTACAGCTCTGTTAACCATCCATTCACTTAATTTGAGCTTCCTGGAGAACCATCTGAAACAATCTCCTTGGTTTCCATCTCCAACAGCTCGGTTCATACAGACAAATGGTGTCCAAGGCAATAATGCTAGAGAGAGGTTCTGGAGAAGGAGAGTCAGCAGTAGAGTGACTGTACAGAGGCAAATAAACCCATATATAAATGCAGCAACATGTGGAGAAACAGCTGTAAAACTCAGCACTGTTTGAAGTCCCTCTGTAAACTGAGCATCGTGCTTTTCAATCAGCAATGTGAAACCCTAAGAGTAACCTCTTAATGTGCAAATAACATGAGGAAATAGGACCTTCAAATTTCAAAGGTAGCTTTGTCTTTTTGCTCAAAGATAAATGGCATTTATAAATTAGCATCTAAATAGCTGCCTATTTGTGAATTAACTTCAGAGTAGTTAATGCATCAGCAGTAAATCTGGTTAAATGTGTGACACTAGCCTGTGTAGAAGAAATCACATTGCTTTCTGAAGGATGGTTAAAACTTAATGGGATCAAGATTCAATATCTTCCCACATCTGATGCCAGTGGGTCTTTTTAAAATGTATATGCATCGATATTTCTGAGACACAAACAGTTACACTATGGCTGTTAGTCCTCGTTATCTCTGAGGAGACGGATGAGCTTATTGTGTTAGTTTTAGGCGCTGCAGCTAAAGAGATGGAGCATAGCCTCCTGGTCCTCAAAAAGATAGGAGAACGTGTTTGTGTGTGAGGGTGGCTTGCATGTTGTTGCACTCGCTCCACACTGTAGAGCCACATCACTGTTTATGAGTCTTTCTGTCAGAGACGGGCTTATAAAGCGCCCAGGCAATTCAATCCAGTGACCCTGCCTCTATAACTGACTCAACAGTCCCCGCAGGGCATGAGGCAAGTATTGGGACATCAGTTATTCTGACACTTGAGAGTGAAACGTATAAAGCGGTCTTCAATATTTGATAATGAATTCAAAGTTGATAGAGTGTGGCCTTGGCATCATTCATGAAAATTCATGTGTTGCTTGCATGCTAAGTAAAAGGAGGTGCAGACTGTTTGAAGCAGCTCGGCCACTGTCGCTGCAGAGTCATTTATATTCAAGACTCAGACTTTTCACCTCAGAGAGAATCACCCACTGTTCCTTTGTATAATTTAGATGGAAAAGAGCCGTCTTCTCTCACCTGTTATTACATTTTCACACCTTGAAAAACGAACAAAATGAGCCAAACAATTCTCCTTTCTCAGACTCAAACTGCTGCTCTGTGCACTTGAATAGGAAATCATCTTGTTCCATCCCATGTCACATGCACAAACTGCAGCTCTGGATCCAATGGTACAGTCATCTCTCCTTAAGATGATAGTTGAATGAAATATACATATTTTATCCACTTTCAGAAAGGACACTCTCATTGCTCTTCTGCACACTGTCTCCTCTGGGTGTTGTTTTGAATCTGGAGCTGGATTTTAAAGTGAAAGCAACTACACCTCATTATCAGTCCTGAATCTAAAATTAAAATGAATTTAACAGCTGGTTAAAAACAGGCTGTAGTTGTTTAATGACGACCCTCTTCACCACAAGAACTATTGCCATGAATACACACACTCACACACACACACACACACACACACACACACACACACAGTGTACAGAGCCAGACTACAAGCCTGGTGCTAAATTAAAGGGGGACTCCTTCTCTGTCTCAACGAGCATTAAAAGTTAAAATCATCATCCATTATTAAGTTCTACATGGGCCGTCATGAAGTGAGCAGGGTGTGAGTTCAGCCCCTGTTATTGACAGACGAGATGATGTCTAACCTGGGCTCTTCCACCCAGAACCAGATCTGACGATTGGTTTGGGAAGAAGAAAAGAAATTAGTGTCGCAGACGGGCTCGGGGTGCCCAGTCCTTGTGTAAAGTGCCTGTTCTTTTTATTTCTCACTCTTTCATGAATAAATGATCGTTTCTCATCTCTCACCTGTCTCATTTCCTTCCTCATACTCTTCACTGTTACTCTCCAGCTTTTCATCGGTGTTTCATCTGTCCTGCTGCTCGTTTGTCCTCATTATCCTGGAACTAGATTTGGTAAAGGGGTTAACTGTTTGCTGTTGTGGTTGTTTACTCGATCACCACACGCGGTCAAATCGAGGCAGACATCATAGTCCAGAGCTCGTAGTAACGGTTGGAGGGCAAAGAGGCTGCAGCATTATGGATTGATGAATGACTGCGATGTTTGCTCCACAGCCTGATTGATATTGATCTTTCTGGGATGTAGCTGCACACACATACGCACACACACACACACACACACACACACACACACACACACACACGTATAAATCCTTGTAGTAGTAGCTCCAGGCATGGAGGCAACTGGTGTGTGTTTACCTGCCTCTAATTGTGTGAATGTGAGCGTGTGTACGTGTTGTTTATCCGCCTCTCCGTGCTGCATATTGAACCCCTCCCCTGTGGAGCTGTGTGAATCAGCACAGGTGAGGCTGAGGCAGGGGCAGCCTGCAGGCAGACGGTAATTCTAGGGGTGAGGGGGGGACCAGACGCCTCATCGAGATTCTGGTGTTCTCTGAGAGGGTGAGGGGGCCAGGTCAGCTGATCAATACAGCTCTCAATCCAGCCCTCACTGAGGATGGCCGGCTGAGGAGTGGGGCAAGGAGGAAGCTTACAGTCTGTCTTTTTTTGATATGAGAGCTGCATAGAAATCTGAAAGGTAGCAGCCGACGCAAGGCAGTGAGCACAGAGATTATGATTTTTAATTGAGATAACATTTTTGGGGGAAGATAGGCTCTTGGGGAGCTGTTTTTCCATCTTTGTTTATGAATACCTGCCTGTTAGTGTGACCCCAAAGAACCGTCAGCACATTATTCTCCTCCGAAGCAATTACTTTAAAATCTCAAACTAATGTGATTACCTTGCATTTCTCAGAAGATTTCCAATTAAAGCGATACTTAACACGCACCATATAAACTATTCTAGTTGAAATGGATCCCATCTAGTACCGGAGATAAAAGCTGAGGCCAGACAGAGGCCAGAGAGGAACTGAAAAATAGCATCAGTGGAAGACTTAATGAGTGAGGAAGAGAGGAGGGGAGTTCCAAAACAGAGACAAAGAGAGAATTACAGAGATGAGAGAAAAAAGAAAGAGTGAACTTGTGAAAAACAGATAACTATGGAGGAGAAGGGAGAGGAAGGAAGGAATGGCAGATGGGAGAAAATATTGGTTGAGATTAATGGACTTTAAAGGTCAGTCCAGCATGTTGTATAATTCAGCACACAATAGCTGTGATTGATGTGTGTGCTTTAGGACCTTTTCCTGCTTCACTCTTGCAGTATTCTTTGCCACATTCAGCCAAGTCACCCCGGCTCTGTGGTAAAGCGGGATGAGAACAAATTCAGATAACAGGTTTCTGAGGATCTGCGCTCTTTGAGAGGACAGGAAACAGACCAGAGAGGTGGACAGGTGGTGCCTCTGCTTCTGTGGGTGCTCCATTAGGGTCTAAACTGTGCAGTTTCAGTCTGCTGTTGTTACATATTTAATAAAGACAGCATACATGCACGTTTACTTCATCACCCCTACTCCAGCATCAGTTTAATTCACACCTTAAGATGTGTCCCTCTGGTCTGAATCTTGTCTGAACTATGTGTTTGCCCCACTGTGCTAACATGTTCTCTGGCGCCCCTCAGTGTTGATGCTGGGGCTGTTCCTCTACTCCTGCTGGAGGAGGCACAAAGGCCTGAAGGAGGGCGTGTACCATGTGTCTGAGCACCACGGCGAGTGGGAGGACATCCGGGAAAACGTGCTCAACTATGATGAGGAAGGAGGCGGAGAACAGGACCAGGTAAACATTTACACACACTGGTATTTAGACAGACAGGGACAGGAGAGGTAAACACTGCCTCATTGAACATAAATACTGAACTTTTTTGAGTCCACAGTTTTATGATGTTCTCTAAAGGTCATGGCGAGGCATATTAAGACCTTTTAAAGGCACAAATAAACAGGTGAGCTAACACAGAAGCTAAACCAGCAAACACTTTAGAGAGAGGTGTGTTTGTTGGTGTCTTGGAATGAAAACCAAATACCAGCTCCCTAGAGATCAGGAACACCAGCCAATTAGCAGAAATTGAACAAGTAGACAGCAATGGCTGCTAATGCGTTTGTGTGTGTGTGTGTTTGTATGTGTGGGTGTGTGTTAATAGTGGTGTTGGTAATAGCAGTTTTCTCTCCTCTGCAATCAGATAATTAATTAGTGGACTAATCAATGGGGCTGTTGTAGCCGACATCTCCCCTCCACAGTGGATCCGTCTCAGACAGAGGAGCGGCTTCATTTGCTAGCAGAGGCATTAGCTGAGCTACACTGCTCTGAGCACAGATTGGTGTCATGTGGTAATGTTTTTCATTATTTTTGTTTTCTCCTCTTTTCCCCCTCTCCCAGAATGCCTTCAACATGGTGGAGCTGCAGCGCTCCCTCCAGCCCAGCCCAGCTCAGTCTCTGCGCTACAGCTATCCCCAGAGCATCATTTCTTACCCCCAGACCAAGCTTCCTCAGGACAGCAACAAGAAAGGGATGTCTAACGGGAACGGAAGCGCCGCCATCGCCCTGCGCCTGGCTATTCCCCCATCAGAGACAGAGTCACTGCCCTCCCCCCTGACTTTCCGCAGATCTCACAAAACCCTGTCCTTCTCCAGCCAGGACTTAGCCCGCTACCTGTGTGAGGTCATCAGGGACATGGAACACCCAGGGGAGGCGGGCACCATGACAACGCCGCGCCGTCCAAACGGAAAGGAGCGGCGCCTGGCAGCTGTGCGCTCACTCAGTTCCCTCACTGCATCTCAGGGTTCAGAGGTCAGACTTCAGGCGGCCCCGAGCAGCAGGCTGGACAGGTTCAAAACCCTCCGAGCTGTGGTGAGCGATTTGAGAGGAGACTCCAAGACTACGGAGGCCCAGAGAGACAAAGTGAAGGAGAGCAGAGGGCAGCTGAACTGTGAGAAGAGCGGCTGAGGCTTGGAGAAACAGAACTGATGGTTGCAGAAAAGCAACCCTAACCAGAAGTGGTCTGTGGGAAATCCAAAGGGAGATCATTAAATGTGAAATACTCTGAGACTGGGAGGATGCCCAGGGTCTGTGTGAAGTCTGCTCTAAGTGTACTGTATTGATGAAACTTTGAACATTTCAGTTCTTTGATAAAAAAGATGTTTACCAATGAATGACCTGATGTGATGTATTGTTTACTTGGCATTGCACTGTACAGTATTTACTCCACAGAAAGCACTTCAGGAAGTGTGCAAACGCTTCGTGTCATCAAAGCTCATCAGAGTAAAATCAGAAAGAAAACAGGGAATGAGTTTCCTGATGGAGCTGCTGGATTCTCTCTGCTGTTAATGACTCATGAAACCGTTGATGTGACAAAACCATTTTGTTTCATTTGTATGATCCATTTCTTTTTGAATAAATAATTATCTTTGATAAGATTACAGGCTTCATCTTGTTCAAACACCAAATCTCATCTTTGATCGTCAAATCCCTGGCTTTTTGGTGTTCAAACTGACTTTCCTCTTCAGATGATCATCAGGTTTTCTTCTTTCAATCAAAATGTGCAGCAGACACAAAGCAGAATTAGACGTCTGTCTCATTTCCTTCACATGAGTAGTCTGTTGAAGTTTTTCTTCCTCTATTGAGATGATTCATGACTAAAAACTAACCTGGACCAGCTGCCCCCGTCTCACTCAGCTACAGCCTCTGAGAAAATAAGAGGAAGAAGAAGAGAGGAGAAAAGTCAAACTCTGGATAAATCATTCATGTCCACAGCCTTCTGACCCAAGCATCTGGGAGCCTGCTGTCTGAACTCAGAGTGCGGGGTCCCAGCAGGTCAGCCTTCACCACACTCAATTATCCAGAGTTACTGGAGTTTAACAGCTGAGTTGCTGGAGTTCAACAGCTGAAACGGCGCACAAAGCAGCGCACAAAGCAGCGCACAGAGTAGCGCACAGAGCAGCGCACAGAGCAGCGCACAGAGCGACGCACACATGCCAAGCACGTCCTGGTATGTGGAAAATGTTTGTATCATCCATGGCCACACGTACAGCATCTTACAGTACAAGAGGAGGGGAAAGCCCCACAGGCCCTTGCGGTGTTTAAAAAGCTCCACATTAATCCATTTAGTATTCATGAGTGTTGAACTCAGATAAACAGATCTCCATGTGAACTCAAACATCATCACTGCATTCATGCTACACTGACTCTGCCTCCCTATATCTTCATTAATAATTAGCACTGATGATCCCTGTCTTCAGGCTTGCACACGGCACACAGGGTGTTTAATGAATGCACACTGCCACCTGTGGGAGAGCTGCTGACACTGCAGGTTGTGCAAACAGCAGCTCATTACTTCAGGTTTTTACTTTGCCTGAGTGGGATTTCCCACTGTGGATTAGAGGATCCTTGAACAAGTTCATGGTTGTTTCTGGCATCATAAATTACAATTTAGCTCTCAGATAATGACTCTGATTAAAAGTTGTCCAAATGCTGTCTGCATGATGAGAGAAAATTTAAAATGCAAATTGTACTTTGTGCAGGTTTTTCTGCTTATTTTCGCTGTGAACATTGACATAATGGAGTCTGAATTTGAATTAAAAACAAAATTACATTGCTAACAGGGCTCTGATGTTGCATGCATTTATGACTCCTCCTTGGTCCTTGACTTCATAGATATTGAGATGATAGCTTTGAAATCCCAGGATTAGAGACCTTGACCCCTCATCTATAACCAACAGATGGACTGGGGTTATTCTGGGCTGCCTCTAGCTGAGTACGTGATCTACGAGAATCAAGTATTACACTCCAAAAAGTAACCATGAGGGGGAATAGAGAGCATGAGATAAGAAACAGGAAATCAGCGTTTTTGTTGGAATTGTATGTGATTTTATAATCTGCCACTAGAGGACACCAAAGGTTTATTTGCAGGTTATGTGAAACTACACCATATGAAAGTCTCTACAACAAAACAGAAAAGTGCATCAAGGGAGAACTTCACAAGAAAAAAAAGACTGAAACCAGAAAGACATGCTCACAGGGATTAATTTGCTGTATCTCATGTTCATGGCGCAGCTGAACTCAAAAGAAAAAGGTGTGACTGATATAAAAACAATGTGTTTCTACCATCTTTCACAATCTGCTTTAATGGCTTTGCAGAACTGCACTGTTGATGATGGTGTGTGAGATTCTTCCACTAAAATTTTGCACAGAGGCAATTCTTTTTGTGATACTTTTGTCAAGTATGTGACTTTCTGAGAATGACTTTAGAGCTTTATTCGGGTTTCTCTACCTGATTTGACCAGACCTCTGTTGAACTCCCTGTAAGAAACATGGGCCAAAACAGTCTAAAGTTGTGTCCACTTCACCAAAATCACAGACCTGAGCTCCTGGGAGAAGTTCCCAGTCTTTCATCTACCCATCCATTCTCTTCCTCTATTTGGGGTTGGGTCAGGGGGGCAGCAGTCTAAGTCAATCAATTCAAACATCCCTCTCCCCAACCACTCTTTTCAGCTCCTCCTGGGGATACAGTTTTCAGACCAGATGAGATGTTCAGTTACAAGTAGAGTGTGTGCCCTCTGGAGCTACCTGATTTTCTGCATAAATTGGTCATAAAATGTGTTCTGATCTTAATCATTGTCACAACAATAGACAAACATTAAGAAACATTTAGCTGCGGTTATTTCTCCTAGGAGGGTAAACCAGTCATTAAACCCAAGGGTTCACATCCTTTTTCTGGCCTGAACTGTGAATGTTTCCCCGGTGTGTTTAATTAAATATGAAAACATGTCATTGTTTGAGTGGTGTTAGTTTAAGCTGACTGTGTTTGTCTCTGGGGACTCACATTCTGCAGAGATCCAGGTCATGCCAGAGGGTTTGTCACACTTTTTCCTCATCTTTTCCAAGTATTTAAACACCTCATTGACTCCGTTTGATGGAAAGGAGCAGTTGCTCTGCCCTGAGCTGCCTCTGGATGTAAGGGCCCCAACCCTCCCTAAAGCTGAGTCAAGACATCCCTCTGAGGAAGACCATTTCAGCCACTTGAATGTGGGAGCTCATTCTTTCAGTCAGTACCCAGAGCTCATGACATCAGGTGAAAGTTGGAGCGTGGATGGACTTCTAGATATGTGATTTGCCTAGCGATCAAGATGTCCCCAGGCTCACACACATAATGGTTCGTGTATGTATGTGCATGGAAGCAGGACTAACTGTTGTGGGCCCAGCTTTAATGCCTTTAATCACAGCTTGGTGCTTCCCATGTAGGGGTCATGTTTCTCCAGTCAGTCAGCTGAGCTACCCTGAAATGAGTTGTGGAGAGAACAAAAAGAAAAATCTGCTGCAGAAAGGCTTAAGAGACTTGTGACTCTTCCCTAAAACTCTGCCTTCTCTGGTTCTCTTGGCACTTTTAATTTTTTATTACTTTTACAGTTCAGACACTCAGAGGATGCTACCAGGAAGTAGCAGCTCCACCCTGATACAATATGTTGTTTAACACTTTTTCCAACAAACTTCTGCAGTCAGCAGAATCCTAATGTGCAGCTTGTGAGCTTCAAACAGTGGTTTACATGCTACAGATTGAACAGACTGACAGCAGTATGAGGTAATATTTACCCACAGAGCATCAGGGTGCATGATACACAGCATGTGCTCCACTCTGCAGGGAACATCTGATGAGATCTGTGTGCAGCAGAAGGAGGTGGGGGATGAGGGGTGTGGGGAGAGTCTGGAGGCGGAGCGACACAGGAGCGAGTGTTTGATGTGACAGCTGGAGATTGTAAGAATGAGGGGTGACACAGAGCTGTAGCATTCTCAGCCCCGGATGGTCAGACTGTCAGTCAGTCACTCTCCAAGACTCTGGCTTTGTTTACTCGTGTGTTATTAACACATGTGAATGTGTGTGTGTGTGTGTGTGTGTGTGTGTGTGTGTGTGTGTGTGTGTGTGTGTGTGTGTGTGTGTGTGTGTGTGTGTGTCTGTGTCTGTGCGTGTGTGTGTGTGTATGCTTGCTGTTTATCCTCAGGCCATGGATCTGGGAGAAGTGTGGCGTGGCCCTCTGTCATTCGCCCAGTAAAGTGGCATGCGTGTCAGCTCTCCTGACAGACGCTCTCGTCCTGCTGGCCGGCAAAGGCGGCTGCAAATGTGGGACATGTCTTGTGACAGAGTGACACAGCCTACACGACAAGCCAGCATTCAGACAGGACAGGAGCAGTCGAGTCTGATGCGAAGGGGTCAGTGCTGAAAGCCCGGGCTTTCCGGGACTGANGGAGCGACACAGGAGCGAGTGTTTGATGTGACAGCTGGAGATTGTAAGAATGAGGGGTGACACAGAGCTGTAGCATTCTCAGCCCCGGATGGTCAGACTGTCAGTCAGTCACTCTCCAAGACTCTGGCTTTGTTTACTCGTGTGTTATTAACACATGTGAATGTGTGTGTGTGTGTGTGTGTGTGTGTGTGTGTGTGTGTCTGTGCGTGTGTGTGTGTGTGTGTGTGTGTGTGTGTGTGTGTGTNATACACAGCATGTGCTCCACTCTGCAGGGAACATCTGATGAGATCTGTGTGCAGCAGAAGGAGGTGGGGGATGAGGGGTGTGGGGAGAGTCTGGAGGCGGAGCGACACAGGAGCGAGTGTTTGATGTGACAGCTGGAGATTGTAAGAATGAGGGGTGACACAGAGCTGTAGCATTCTCAGCCCCGGATGGTCAGACTGTCAGTCAGTCACTCTCCAAGACTCTGGCTTTGTTTACTCGTGTGTTATTAACACATGTGAATGTGTGTGTGTGTGTGTGTGTGTGTGTGTGTGTGTCTGTGCGTGTGTGTGTGTGTCACACACACACACACACACACACACACACACACACACTGTGTCTGTGCGTGTGTGTGTGTGTATGCTTGCTGTTTATCCTCAGGCCATGGATCTGGGAGAAGTGTGGCGTGGCCCTCTGTCATTCGCCCAGTAAAGTGGCATGCGTGTCAGCTCTCCTGACAGACGCTCTCGTCCTGCTGGCCGGCAAAGGCGGCTGCAAATGTGGGACATGTCTTGTGACAGAGTGACACAGCCTACACGACAAGCCAGCATTCAGACAGGACAGGAGCAGTCGAGTCTGATGCGAAGGGGTCAGTGCTGAAAGCCCGGGCTTTCCGGGACTGAGTGAAAGCTGCGGTGATCTCTGCACAGCTGGAGACACACAGACTCTGCTACACCTCACTTACAGCCTCTCTGTCCTGAGTGAGTGTTTGCATGCTGACCAGGCTGTTTAATGTGCCATGAGGAGCATGTGAACACCACGTTTGTCACCAATAAATCATTACTGCTGCCCCTCTGGGACCTTTTTCACAAACAATATAACCACGAAGACTAGAAGAAGACTGTCAGTCTGTCTCTGATGGTCTTCACTCTAAAGCCATCAATCCTGTTTGAAATGAGGGTGATTATCTATCACAGAGTCAACTGACTCTGACTTCCTCTTAATAAAATCCAGGCCTGAGATCTGTAGTCCTGTAGATCCCCGCTGCACAGGGAGAACATTAGCCCCACAGAGCTGAAAAGTGCTGCACACACAGGTCATCAACAAACAGGCAACAACTAGACAGTGAAGAAGTAAAAATCCTGGTCATAAAATACCAAGCACCAGTTCAAACTTCTGTAACTCCCTAAGTAAACACATTACCTGTACAAATAAGACCTAGTACATTGTTAGAGTCACCACACAACAAAGGTGTCAAACTATGCATAGATTCATATATATGAAGTAAAAAAAATATAATTATAAATTTTAAAAAATAAAGAAAGTGAGCTACATTTACTCTGAAGTGTATCCCATCTAATGTTACCTTTTCTCACATGAAGTTGCACCTTCAGTTCCTTTCATCCATCAGCTCCACAGTCTGTGTTTTCTCAGGTTTAATTGAATGCCTGAGTAGAATTTAACTAAAAACCACTGGCTGAAAGAGCAACATCTCAACTTAAATTGTCCTTTTCGTGCATACAGTTTAGGAATAAAGGGCACTCCAAGTGCCCTTTGGTAAAGGTGTTGCGCAAATATGTTGACACATCCATCTGTAAAGGGTTAATATTTGATAAGAAGCCTGATTACCTCATTTATTTCTGACATGTACCCTTATATTCATAACATATCCACTTTACCATGTTTATTCCAAATATGTTGCACCATCATTGTAATCTTCTAAGATATGTTGCCTGATTATCATGCAAAACATGGAAAACTGGCCTGATTACTGTATAAATTGAGAATATATAGACAGATTGCTATAGTTTTTTGAGATTCTTATGATTTTTACGGTTTCAGTGTATTTATTATGAACATATATATATATATATATATATATATATAAACACACACATATATAGTTAGTTAGCTCGTTAGTGATACGCAGCAATCCTATTTCTGCCAGGTGACATCATAAAAATCATAAAAGAGCCTGTGACTTTTAAAATTGAAAAAAAAAAGGAAAATCGTGTCAAAAATGAAATTGTATTTCATGTGACTACGATAAACAGACATGCTGCGTATTTCAGGCGTAATGATTAGACATATATTTACAGGGTGGGCTACAAGTTTACGTACATAAGAAAAAAAATGTTTCATTTCGGACAACATTCTTTATTTATAAAATGTGCTCTCTATGATTGCCATTGTTTGGGAAACACAACACTGACTTTAATTAAATGTATTATGTCTATTCAAGGGTGAATTCCAATTCCTGTCTTAACCCTTAATCTTAACCCTCAATCTCAAAATGCGCGCTCCCGCGAAGTGTAAGTGCTGTCCCGATTCTCAGAAAGTTGAGGTTGAGGGGCAAGATTGAGGGCTGTATCTCCCTCAATATTGAGATTTTCCGACACCACCCTTGGGACTAAGGGACATCCAGATACGTAACGCATAACAGCCATTTATTTGTACCGCAGGTTTCGCCGTCTCTTCCGCTGCTACAAATATAGTATTTTCTTTGTTAATGGAGATATAAATATTACGAAAACCATTGTATTATCTTAGTTTAGACCCATTTTATGGATTATTTACCTCGTTGTTGCAGAACATTTATTTTTATTTTACGATCTTTTGTCAATAACGTCCGGTGCGGACAAGTCATGTTACTATGGTTTAAGTTAGTTAACGTTACAAAATGGTCATTTTTCTCCGTGGTAATGTAATTGTTTTATCAAGATAACAGCCTATATAACATGCTTGTGCCGATAATGGTATAAGATTACCGGGCTAATGTCATCTCCTGTAGCCGCAGAGTTATGTAACGATAGTTATAGCTGGTGTTTNAAATAAAAAAAAAAACAAACAAACAAACAAAAAAACAAAAACAAAGATAATCCTTGCCAAGATTGACCAGAAACTCATATTATGCACACTGAAAACAAGTCCTTCATCAAACAAATTAATGGGCACAGAAAAAACAAAGTTAATCTTTGCCAAGATTCACACTGAGTCTGGCCCACACCATGATATGACATGTCACATATGCAGAGTTTTCATACGGTAAAAGTCATATGGCTGTATGACATATGTGACATGTCTCATCATGGAGAGGGCCAGAATCATGGTTCATCACCTGTATCCTAGAACATGGGTGAATTCCAATTCCTGTCTTAACCCTCAATCTTAACCCTCAATCTCAAAATGCGCGTTCCCGCGAAGTGTAAGTGCTGTCCCGATTCTCAGAAAGTTGAGGTTGAGGGGCAAGATTGAGGGCTGTATCTCCCTCAATATTGAGATTTTCCGACACCACCCTTGGGACTAAGGGACATCCAGAATGCATTGCGTATTGTCGGTAAATAAACATGGCGTCCAAAGCGGCAGAGAAGGCGAGCTACAAATATAGTATTTTCTTTGTTAATAGAGATATAAATATTACGAAAACCTAACATAATAGAATCAAATCTGGGTAAAATACCTAATAAATGGAGCAACAACGTCTTGATTTATTTTTATTTTACGATCTTTTGTCAATAACGTCCGGTGCGGACAAGTCATGTTACTATGGTTTAAGTTAGTTAACGTTACAAAATGGTCATTTTTCTCCGTGGTAATGTAATTGTTTTATCAAGATAACAGCCTATATAACATGCTTGTGCCGATAATGGTATAAGATTACCGGGCTAATGTCATCTCCTGTAGCCGCAGAGTTATGTAACGATAGTTATAGCTGGTGTTTACCTTTCAATAAACTATGGTATGCTGTGACAGCTGAATATGTCCGTGGTTGTGTTATTTATACAGATATTTTTTTGATCACGCTAACCGAAGGAATAACTGACAGACAGTCCACAACAATTTCACTTGCATTTAAGGGGTGTCCAATTTCTAAGTCACAAGATAGCCCTTAACATTTGGTTTTGAGGGCTACTAAGATTGAGGGTTGAGCTTGAGGGTTAAGATTGAGGGTTAAGAAAGGAATTGGAATTGGGCCCAAAACTCAAAACTCGTGTTTAGAAATTCCTGCTGCTCTTAACAGCTTCACATGGTCCTCCACCTTATTGCTTGTATGTTGTTTTTTTAATTCTACTTGTATTTCATTGTTCTGTTTTTATCTTCTGTAGAGCAACTCTGGGTGTCCTGAAAGGCGCTTTTAAATTAAATGTTTTTTTTTTTTTTAATATTGGTTCCTTCTAAATTTGTCAAGTTTGTAGAAAACAATAATATTAAGTTCAACTCAGTTGACCCTAAAATTATTGGTTTCAACCCGCGTTATACTTTTACATGTAACCAGTTGACATACTAAATTTAATTAAAGTCAGTGATTCACTTTTTGAGTGTACGTGTTTTCCACTGTTGATGAACTTGCATTAGCACAGTTGAAGTTCTGCTGGTAATGGTGTTGGTGACACGTTCTTTGAGATGATTTATGTCTTGTATCTTCACCTAATACACCATGGCCTTCAAGAGCCCCAAAGATAATCAAACATATTTTCTAGGGTATCTGAAACAAAAAATATATATATACATTACTTCTTCCTATCTATGGAAACTTACGCCTAACTTTTAGACACAGTTGTGCTCAATCATTTACATACCCGGTTTAATTCATGAATTTTTTGCCTTTTCTCAGAGGATATGAATGATATCACAAAAACCTTTTTGTCACTCATGGTCAGTGGTTGGGTGAAGACATTTGCAAAAAAAAAAAAGATTTTAAACAGAAGTTAAAAGTGATAATGAGTACTTCCAAAATGACCCTGGTCAAAGGTTTATAAACCCTGATAATTTTGCCCTCATAAAATGCACAAAAGTTGACACAAATGGGTTTGAGTGGCTACTAAGGGTAACTATCCTCACTTGTGATATATTTGGTTGTAATAAGTGTGTGTGTGTAAAAAAAAAAGAAAAAAAGAAAAAGTGAGCTCCTGACAGATACATGCATCTTCACTCAGTGCTGCACTGTTATTTCTGGACTCTTAGTCATAGGGATAGCAAAAAAGGATAGTTTAAGGATTTGCAGGAAACGTTCATTGACCTGTACAAAACAAGAAGGGGTTGTAAAATGGTATCCAAGGAATTGGGGATGCCAATAAGCAGTGTTCAAACTCTAATTAAGAAGTGGAAAAGGAGGGATTCTGTTGACACCAAACCATAGTCAGGTAGACCAACAAAAATTTCAGTCACAACTGACAAGGAAATTGTTAGGGATGCAAAGAGAAACCAACAAATAACTTCACCTGAAATACAGGACTCTCTGAAAATATTGTTTCAAGATAGACAAAGGTGGTACTTGAAACTGATGGATGGATGAGTGCAGCATGTTATCAGAAAATACTGGAGGAAAATTTACACTCATCAGCCCAGAGGCTGTGCACGGGAGGTACTTGAATGTAAAATGGCAATGATCCAAAATACAAGGCCAAAACCTGCCATTGGCTACAGCAGAATAAAATGAAGGTTCTGAAGTGGTCATCTCAGTCTTCAGACCTCAATATTATTGAGCCACTGGGGGGAAATCTCAAACCTGCAGTTCATGCAAGACAGCTCAAGAGTTTATAGGAATTGGAGGCTTTTTGCCAAGAGGAATGGGCAGTTTTACCCTCTGAGAAAATAAGGACCCTCATCCACAATTACCACAAAATATTTCAAGCTGTCATTGAGGTTAAAGAGGGAAATACAAGGTTTAAAAGCTGGGGCATGTAAACTTTTGATCAGGGTGATTTTGGTACTTTCTGTTGTCATTCTGATTTGAAAAGAGCAAACATTATTTTTTTGTGGTGAATATTTTCACTCACTAGCCATGAGTGTCAGAAAGGTTTTTGTGGTATCATTCATATTTTTTTAGAAAAGACCAAAAAATTTTAAATTCTGCTGGGGTATGTAAACTTTTGAGCACAAAAGCAAGTGTCTAAGTAGAAAAGAGAAAGTTTCTGAAGCAGTAAAAGTCAGCAGGTCTCATTACCAGAGTCTACAATGAAGACCATGAAAAAAGTTTTATTTTAACTGTTCTTGAACTTTGAAGCAGTGAGATGATGATGATGATCAGGATTGTAATCAGGATGATGACAGAGAGAACTTGATTTATGGTTGCACCAGTTTGAATGAATAAAAATGAAAACAGACTTTTGCCGTTTTGAAAGGAATGAAAACAAAACCAGAAACTCTTGAATTTTTGATTACCCAGAGCAGAAACAGAACATTAAAACAATGGAAACCGGTTGAAACTAGTATTTTTTCATTCTTGAAATTCCTCACGTTGATCATGTAGACCAAACCCAGCACATGAGAAGCCATCAAGTGGTGTCTGTACAGTCTCAGGTTCCCATGATGTTACCAATGTAGGCACATTCTGCAGAAATTAAATAACCAGGTGATGCAGTTTGAATAGCAAAGGGCTGTAAGATAAGTCATGCAGCCTTTATAATGCCAGGGCTCAACATTTAAGCCGGCCCAAATGTGCAACTGAAAGGCTCCTGGTCAGCTGACTGCGAACTCCACTGTCCGCTCGGAATAAACACATATGAAATATAAATACATAATCACATCATTTTCATATGATAGCATAATATTGTTTTGTCAGTGATTAAGGTGAAATCATGTTGTTATTGACTGCTTCGGCAAACATTTCATGTCTGCCCCTCTGTGCATGCTGCTTTCTTCCCCTTTCTCAGCACTAAAATAAAAATAAAACACTGACTTCGATTAAATGTATTGTTCCATGTAACATTATGAGGGTTGAAAGCAATAATTTTAGAGTTGACTAACTTAATTTTTTCTAACTAACCTGATACATTTAGATGGAACCAGTTGACAATAAATTTAATTACAGGAAGTGTTCCTTTTCTTTTGTTTCCGTTTTCTCTTTTTTTTCTTTTTTTTTTTTAATGCAGTGCACTAAAAATGTCAGATTGAAAAACTTAACAGGGTATGCAGTGCAGGCTCTTTCCCTTCATCTTATTGGTAAATTATTATGAAACCCAGGCAAGGTCACTCAAATTGTAAACAAGAGGCATTGGAAATTTCAGTCACACTGAGGTAACTGCTGGAGATAGCTTGGATTTGATGCAGTAAAATATTTTCTTTTTTCTAAATCAGTTGATCAATGCCAGCATATAAAGACCACAGACTGTATAATCAGTGGACGTAATGACGTTCAGCTCTAACTGAAGCCTCCAGCAGATGCCCCGACCCCTGGTGTCTGGCTGCAGTATAGGTTATAAGCCCCGCCTCCCCATGCATTCCCGATAGAGCCGACTGCAAGGGAAGCCCAGCTCCCCCTAAAATGTAACCTAAAAAAACAAGAAACAAGTGGTGAAATATGTACCGCTGTGTGTACATGTCATTGCTCTCAGCCTCTTTACTCCGACTCCACGGAGATCGTCGCTTCGCCATTCATAGGGCTGTTCCCCTATACCACCCACGGTTCCGAACCGCTCTGCTGGTGCAGAGGGGCTCCCAGCTCCACTTGTCCCATCAGCTGTCTCCTCATCAACTGTGACTCAACTGTGAGCCGCCTCGAATGGATCGGAGCATCAGAGGTTGCTGAAGGAGGCTGTCATCAGGCGCTCTGGGGTCTCTCACATCCAAGGTCTCCCCACTCCACTCCACGCCATCTCTGGCACAGTCAGCACACCCCGATGGCCCCCTTACATCGGCTACACGTCCACTCTTTCTGCCTTCCACATCGATTATTGGCGACTCCATAATAAGGGATATCAATTTCTTTAATGCAATCACTCATTGTTTTCCTGGTACCACCCTCCCTGTCATTTAAGATAAACTGTTGTGTCTGCTCCCCTCCAGTCCATCACAAAAATTGTACTTCATGTCAGGTCAAATGATACATCCTGGCGGGAGTGTGAAACTTCCAAAAAGGATTTTAATCTTCTTTTTAATGTATTAAAGGCCACCGGAAAAAACTTTTTATCTTGGGTCCTATTTCCATGATTGGCTGTGTAGTCGAGCGTTTCAGTCGTATCCTCAGTTTGAACACCTGGCTCCAATCTGCCTGTAGCTCGCAGGGTTTGTTTTTTGTTGACAATTTCAACCTGTTTTAGGAGGTGGCATCATTATACAAACGAGAAGGTATTCACCCAAATAAACAGGGTAGCCGAATGCTGTCGGCAAATGTTCTGCACGGGGTCCACTCTTATCAATCTCCATGATTGTCTGTAATCAAAAACGCGCATCTTGATGCAACAGATCTGAACACGGTAGCCGTCACTGACTGTAACTCTCTCTCTCTGCGTCACATCCTGGATATCCTTACTCCGTGGATGGCTCTATTTACTGCGACTTCCCCAAAAGACAAGGTAACCCTATATCCCAGCATTTTAGTTACAGTTAAACTCCTCACTGCCACATAACAGATGTAATTTTGGTGCACTCAACATTAACACCTCCAATTATCCCCGACGTGCCTCCACATAAACACACATCAAAAACTGCGCTCAAACAACACAGCCTTCAGTTATTCCAAATAATGAACCACGCAAAAGTTTTATGGGACCTGTGAGGGAGCTGGTCAGCATCCCCCTCACTGAGGTACACGAGTTGCACAGTGACTGATAAATATAGACAGTTTGTTTTTGTTTTTGTGTCCTTTATTTATGAAGAAAGATCCTATAACTAATCTCTCTCTCTTTGAGGTCCGTTTCCGGGGGGTGTGTTCATGGAAGTGCACCCATGAAGGGGCACCACAGGACTCCAGCAGCCTTCAGGCTGAGTGGAGGGATCAGGGCGGAGAGAGGGGAGGGGTTAAAGGGGATTTTTTCTTAAGTTTGAGGTTCTTTAGGTTGTTTTCAGTTCCTTAGGTATTTTCTTTGCTCTTTATTAATATCAGTCATTTGCCTTGTGTTGTAGATATTGTTTATTTGTAAATTCATTTAGTTGTCAGTGGTGTGGGAGGAGTCTTGGGGCAGAGGCCAGGATAGGTGGGGAGGGTGTGTCTCTTCTGGTGGTGCAGCTTTAATTAGGGATCTGCTGCACCTGCAGAGGGGGTGAGAGGCTCCAAGTCTTTTGTTCTGTGAAGGCTGCATGTGTGGATTGTGTGTGTTTTTTCCCATCTGGAAAGTAAAAAAAAAACCAAGAGATCTGGAATTTGCTGACTCCTGTGTGTTTTTGATGTCTGCCTTTCTTCATCTACATCCTTCTGCCGTGGTTTCATCCTGTGGGTAGAGGTTAACGTACACCTTAAACCCTACCCCTGCGCAAAACCAAAAGGATTATTTGGGGGACATTTAAACATCAGAAGTGTATCATCTAAAACTGAACAACTTGAAAAATTACTCATTGACTCAAACCTTGATTTTCTTTGTTTACCTGAAACATGGTTAACAGGCCTATCACACAACTCTGCACATATGATAAAGGGATATAATGTCTTCAGGAAAGACTGAAAAGCCTGCAGGGGTGGAGGTCTAATTATGTCCATGAGAGACTGTTTTAACTGTGAAGAAATCAAACTTGATTGCACTACAGATTTCGAATGTCTTGCTGTGAAATTTATTTTATCCACATCTATGTCCTTTACTGTCATTGGTGTGTATTGGCCTCCCTCTTCAAAAAATACATTTTATGAGAATTTTAAAAGTATTCTGAACCAGTTTGATAGAAATAAAGAGTTTATTGTGCTTGGTGATTTTAATATAAATTGGGATCATTCTTTAAAAACTGCACTTAAAACAGGACTTGCCCATGACAGAAGGACCTTTCAGCAGCTTCGTAATAGAGTCACCAGTGAAGTGAGGAAGGGAGAAGCAAACTTTTTTATAGACATTATAAATGAAACTAAAGGAAATAACAGGCAAACCTGGGAAAACATCAACAAAGTTCTTAAGAAAGACAACTGCAAAGGAACCAAAGGACTTGAATTAAAAGTTCAAGGCTTTCTGACACAAGACAAAAATCAATCATGCTCTGTATTTTATAACTATTTCACAGATTCAGTATAAGACCTGACACACAGTTTGGCCGAAGAAGTAAAACTATTACTACACCAAACTGTGATTTCCCTGTTTTTAATATATCTGAGGTGTCAGAATCTACAATAGTTTAAGTCTTGAACCAACTTAAAACCTCCAAGGCTAAAGATGTTTTTGACTGTGATCCTGCATCTGTGAAGAAGTACAAAAACCACCTCTGTGCTCCTGTAAGTCATCTTGTAAACTTGTCAATAAAACAATGCAAATTTCCTAGAGCTTGGTAACAAGCAGTCATAACCCCAATTTTTAAAGCAGGTGAAAAAGCAATGTAGCAAACTACAGGCCCATTGGTATTCTTCCAGGGTGATTGCCAAAGTCACAGAGCGGGTAATCTATGACCAGCTGATAGCTCATATACAACAGCCATTTCCCATTGCATCCTATGCAGTTTGGGTTCAGGAAACACCACTCAACTGAGACTGCGACTTGTTATTTCATAGAACAAATTAGATCTAGTCTTGACAATGAAGGTGTTGTTGCTGCTGTTTTCCTTGATCTCAAAAAAGCTTTTGATACTGTAAATCATAATGTTTTGTTATCTAAATTGTCAATATTCAATCTTTCTGGCAAAGCACTGACATGGATGGAGTCATACTTATGCTCAAGAAAACAAAGCACAAGAATGAATTGTGTGTGCTCATCTTTTATTGATTTTAATGTTGGAGTGACAGGGGTCAATGCTAGGGCCAATTTTATTTAATTTGTACATGTACGCAGACAACACAGTTATGAATGAATGAATGAATGAATGCTTTTATTTCAGTTACAGTAATCAGTTAAACAAGTGTAATTTTGTGCAATCATTTTCCATATCAGAATGGAGCACAATATATATATACACATATATATATATGTGTGTGTGTGTGTGTGTGTGTGTGTGTGTGTGTGTGTGTGTGTGTATATATATATATATATATATATATATATATATATATATGGGTCAATGACAAAAAGAGGGTCTAAAAGCGTATTTTTAAAAAGTTCTTTGAAAATGGATAAAAAACATATTTCTGTGTGAAGAATTATGTTTTCTAACAGATTTTAGTAGTTGACCAACATTTCAAAGTTTTTAGGTTCATTATTTTTTAGTATTTTTAATTTGAGCACCCAAAAATGTCAGGTGGTGCAACCAAATATATGAAAACATAGTTATATGTTCCTGTTATTTTTTCTGTGTGAAATTATTGGCAAGTATCTCTCAAGTTTCTGTAGTGACTCATACATTTTCATTTTGTGTGTTTCATTTCTTTTATTTGTGAATAAGATAAATAATTTTATGTTAAAACAACATTTCACATTATTACATTGGTTGTACCACCTGACATGGGAATTGTTCCTGTCTACCAATGAAGTGAAAAAACCTTTTTGTCAGTATTTCAGAGAAACCTACAAACTTTTCCACTTGGTCACAAATTTCATTTGGGGTCCTCTGGCTGATGCAGTTTCCTGTTTCCTGTTTTATTCTCTTTACTTTAACATAAAAGTCTAATGTTACGGTTGCACCACTCTGACATTTGACAAGGTGAAAATTACGGGACAAAAGTTTTTTACATTTCTCAACAGCTTCAAAATTATTTTTATTTGCAAAGAATGTTTTATTTAAAAAGGGTCAAGCATAAACTAATGCCAGTGTATTTTTAATTTCCATTTACAATAACTGACATTCAATTTTTAGAGTTTAATTACTGTGGATACTTGTCAGGACGGTTGCACCACCTGACATTTTGGGGGTTTGAGGTACCAAAACACAAAAAAACATGTTATATTTTAATAGTTTAAAGATGTGCTCAAATAAGACAGGTTTCATAGAATAAAGAAATACATGTGATGAAATACTCAATTCATTATGGAAGGAAATACTGCACTCGGACACAAAAAAAGGGACGTCACGTCGTTGACCCATATATATATATATATATATATATATATATATATATATATATATATATATATACATACATACATACATACACACATACACACATACATATAGACAATTGCACAAAACATTTACCAAGAAAACAATCCCTGTAACCAAAAAAGGAGTAGGCTGAAGCCGAGGCTTATCTTTGCCTATCCTGTACAATCTATAAGATCACCCAAAATATCAGCAGTACAAAAAGGAGGAAAAAAAGAGCATAACAAGAACTACTCTACATTATTACCATTCCCAATCATTTCACCTTTCAGTCATTTTAAACTGTAATCCTTTATTATTTTAGCTTTCAATATTTTTTTAAAACTCAATAGAGATGTACACAGTTTTAATTCGTCACTAAGTACATTCCATAACTTAACCCCCCAAAATGAAGCACATCTATATTGAACATTCGTCCTTACTTTACTTATTTCAAAGAAACACAATCCCCTTAAATTATAATTCCTTTCTCTTAATTTAAAGAAATTTTGAATACAGGTGGGAACATTTTTGTTTTTTACTCGAAATGGTAATGCTAATGTTTTGAAGTACACAATATCTAGAAACTTCAGAGCACGAGACTCTATAAATAATTCATTTGTTGGTTCATGAAAGGAAGTTTTATGTATAATTCTTATGACTCTTTTTTGGAGTTTGATTATTGGATCTATATGTTTTATAAGTATTTCCCCAAACCTCAACACAATATGATAGATATGGCATTATAAGTGAAAAATATAACATATGCAGACATTTCTTACTCAGCAGATCTCTTGTTCTGTGAATAATACCAATAGATTTAGATCACTTCTGTTTTATATATTCTATATGTGGCTTCCAACTCAATTTATGATCTAGAATTGTTCCCAAGAACTTAATTTCATATACTCTTTCAATTTCAGTTCCATTTAAGATTAATTTTATTTCACAATTAGTCCCAGCACCACCAAACACCAAAAATTTTGTTTCATTTTCATTTAATGAAAACTTATTGATGTCAAACCATTTCTTTATCAACTCATTTTCTGCCATTTCCACCAATTCTTTAATTTCTGGTCCTGAACAAAATAAATTTGTATCATCTGCAAATGTAATAAATTTCAACTTATTAACTTATCTATACTCATGCTAAAACAAGAGAACAAGCTGCATCCAAACTCTCTACATATTGGCTAACTCAAAACTGTCTGACACTTAATGTGAGCAAAACTGTTGGAATGTATTTTTCCATCAGGGGAAATAGTACAACTCATCCTGACATGACTGTAAACAGAGAAATAATACAGACCGTTGAACATTTTAAGTTTCTGGGCATAACAATTGACTCCAATCTAAACTTTAAGAAACATGTAAAAAATGTCTGCAGAAACGTAAGAGCCAGCCATAGGAACTTTTCTGTCATTTCTCTTACTGTGTCACCAGTTGGTCTCAGGCTGGAGCAACCACTCTGAAACCAGCATGCATTCTCTACAAACAGTCACTGAAAACTCTGGATAAAAAGCCAAGGAACGACCACCATTGTAACATCATAACTATTGTAGAACCATTGTAGAAACATAACTAAATGACATTTGACAGTTGTCTTTGTTATGCACATATGTGTCTAATGTATAAAATAACCACTTAAACAATGTGTGTTACTTTGCAGGAACAATCTTAGAGAGACCAGGGCCTCAGCAAGAGGAGACTGTTCAGCTAAATTTAAGAAAACTGCGTTTGGGCAGTCTGCTTTTTCAGTCAGAGCAGCAGAAAAATGGAACTCAATCCCATCCAACACAAGAGATAGTACAAGCCTGGGTGTTTTTAAAAGTAAATTGAAATTATGGCTCAAGGAAAAACAATCATGTGGTCACTGATTTTGAAAAAATGAAATATCATTTTGAATGTGATGTTGTCTGTGATGGACTGATATTCAGTTTGTTTTGTTTTAAATGTTAGTTTGTCTTTTGTTATTTGTATTGTATATTCTTGTGCATATTCCTGCTCAGAGACCACGGATAAAAATTAGCTTTATAGCTAACTCTGGCTTGACAATTTTTGTCTTGCATGGTCCCTGTCAAACACATAAAAATATAGATAAAATACCTTCATAGGTTTTCTCTTCAATTGCTGATGCTACCCTGAAATGACAGCCCTGTGACAACACTTAATCTGAACAGTTACTGGAAAACCAAACTGAAGAGAAGTCTTGAGTTGGGGTTATTTTCAAAGTTAAAGTTGGTTCTTTTTTATTTTTATATTTTTTTTCAAGAAGTCATGTGTCCAACTCTATTTGTTAAGAGCCAATGACTGAGGCCAACAAACCAACCTCCAACCTTAAACCAACATTTTAGGTTGTTAAGTGAGCGTGTCTCTTCAATGACTCTCTTTACATTCATGCACAGGCTCTAGCTCTCATGAGCTCTACATAATTCTGCCTTCATGTTTCCATGTCGCTCTTCAATACCCTTCCCAAAACTCAGGAAGACAGTGATGTCTGTATGATCATAGATCTGCATCTGTAAGCCTCTGTGAAGGTACAGGGCCTACACAGAACCAGAAGCAGATTTTAAACCTTTAGACCACCACACTTGGATCTGGTGTCCCACCACTGCCCCCCTCTGTGCTCACTCTCATGTCCCGCCATTCTTACAGGAGAAGAGAAAAACAGCAAGAGAAGTCAGCTGGGAGATTTGAAAAAGAGACAGTGTTGTACACTCTACCTCCCCCCTCATCCTTTCCATGAACAGAGAGAGCAGGTGAGGAAAAGGGGAGGAACAGACAGAGGAATGACTGTAAAATCTGTGAAGCATTTTCTAAGACTGCTGAGATACGTCTAATTCCTGTTTCCCTCAAACTGGAATTCCTGCATCCTTAGAGTAATCAGGGTCAAAGAAGTGTTTCCAAGTATTTCTCAACCAAATAATTTCAGATGAGAGTTTTATTGTTTGCCAAAATGTGAGGATTACTGACTTGCATTCATATGTGCCTATTCAGCAAAAAAATCACATCAGGCTGCGACTATGTTTATGTTTGTTTTTCATTTAAGCTTTTGATTGTGATGCCATCCCAGAGCTCTGACCTGTCAGACCTGTGGAACTGCATCAAGTGTTTGATTCAAATACAAGGCCCCTTTAAAAAGAAGGAAAAAGAGAAAATGCTTCACCCTCATTGATTTCATAGGTTGCATCAGCACTACTTTATTTTTTCCAAAGTCAGAGGTAGAAGCTGAACTCCTCCAACTCACCTAAAGCCTCCAAATGAATCATGGGTTAAGTCCATGAAATTATGGACAGCTCCTGTGCTGTTTACGAGGTCAAAGATGAAGTCTGACTTATCCCGCACATGAAGTTCCTGCTCCCTACCCACAGATGGGGCTGTAGGCCACAGCTTCTGAGCCATGTTTACAACCTGATGCTCAGGTTTGTTTTTATACTCAGGTAGTTCCTCCCTCTCCCAGTGTGCTTCAGTGCGCTCTGAGCGAACACACCGCAGCACCTCCCACAAATGCAGCGGCCCACTTTATCATTGACTTTATTGGGAGTGTTTAATGGCACAGTGGTGATGGATTCTGTGAGCGGGTGATGTATTGATCACTGTCCACTGCTAAGCTGTGAATACTCAAATAGTTACCAATCACTTCTAGAACTCACCTTCACACTCAGCCAAAGTTATAAATGGTTCTGCTCCAGCGCCACAGGTGACTTTGAGACAAGAACTGATGGAACATTTGTGAGCGCTCATGTAACAGCAGCTGGACCTGTGGGGTGTTTCTGTGCTGAAAGTGGCCGTTTGAGCCTGTCAGGGACTTTAGGCATCCATCACCGAGGAAGAGGAGGGTTGATGTGAGCAGCAGTGAGGAGAGGAAGAGGGCGTCTGACAGATGGGCTTACTGAGTGAATCATTGACAGTGGCCTGCTAACCGATGCTGCTCCCATCAATAGCTCAAAGCCTGTGTGATGAATTACTGCAGACAAACAATGCTGAGTAAGCAGGCGTGTTTTTAACAAAGCCAGGTGGAAATATAACAGCTTTACGCTCGCGTGCGCACACACACAAACAGTAAAACATATAAACATACTCAAACAGATAAACATCTGTGTTTAAGTGTCTCTTTAGTCCTCAGCACAGGGACAAGTACTTTCAAGACCTTGCAGTGTTTTTATCTTTGAAATATAATATATTACATTTCTTTATTTTAGCTCCTTTTGGAAGAATTGGCAAATAGAAATTTGGTGAGTCTCCTCATCCCTCCTATATGTACATTTTTTTCTCATTTTATGATTTAACAGCAAATCCTCCAGCCTCACAAAACAAGGGGAAAGGTAAGATGACATGACTGTATTGTTTGACCTAGTGAGTAGATGCCCTCAGTTGAAGACATCTTCAAAGCAGTATGAGATAAATTTCTCACCTAAAGCATCACAATCCAATCCTTTAAAGAGCAAAATTAGTCTTTGGATGCTTGAAGTGAGTATTTCATTTTTAAAAAACACCCAACCAGAGATGCGGTTCATGGCTTTTTGAAGGCATCTTAACGAGCCATTTTTTTTCAAAGAGCCATTCGAAAGGTGGGAAAACTCTTTGCGCTGTTGATATAGGCATAAAGAATGTGTGTCTGTCAGGATGCTAAGCGTCCAAAAGAGACGAGAACATGTATCTGACATTGTAGTTTTATTAGTCACAGTAATAATCACACAGGAGTAAGAGCAGCTGGCAGGTGTGCGAGAATGTTTTTCAACACAAATACACGTTCAGCCATTAAAATCATGTGTCATTAGTTGTTCATGTGAAGGCAGTGTGGACAATTTGCATGGTTCATAACTGCCAACCTGTTCTCACCATCCACTTAAAAGAGAGGTTTTAACAACTGACCATCATATCTCTAACCTCAACCCTTTCATTCCACTGTTGTTGAACCATAAGCATTAAGTACCGTTCTTTGTGTTCCTTCTGTTGGGAGGTGTGTTTGAAAACTCAGTTTTAACTCACTGAAAACCAAAATTATCATGGAAACTAAGGTTATCCCAATCTGTTTTTTCTGCCCCCAATTTCGAGTTATTTTAAATATCTGCTGATACTGAGTCTGGATCTGATACTTCTTTAATACATTTTTTTAAAAATGAAAAAGGGTCTGAAACAGAGTCAGGATGTCCCCTTACAAGGCATCCTGCAGCAAAGTGATGTTCTGCTGAACATGTTGTTTCTGTGTGGTGCTGTCTCACTCTGTACCACCACAGTACAGTTAACCATAGTAAATATTTAGCTGTAATTTTGCCCATTTGTTTTGAATTATTGTAGATCTGATCAAAAACAAGTATAATTTACACAAATATGTATACAGTACAGGCTAAAAGTTTGGACACACCTTCTCATTGAATGCGTTTTCTTTATTTTCATGACTATTGACCAGACTGACTGACCCTCATTTTAAAAGTAATGATGGCCACTTGTTTTTCTTTAGTTAGCTGATTAATTCTTGCCATAATGTGAATTTCAACAGTTGACTAATAGGGCTGTCAGCTGTGAATTAACCTGACTTCTGCACAACACAACTGATGGTTTCAACCCCATTGATAAAGCAAGAAATTCCACTAATTAACCCTGATAAGGCACAGCTGTGAAACAAAAACCATTTCAGGTGACGACCTCTTGAAGCTCATCAAGAGAATGCCAAGAGTGTGCAAAGCAGGAGTCAGAGCAAAGGGGGGCTATTTTGAAGAAACCAGAACACAAAACATATTTTTAGTTTTTTCACCTTTTTCGTGAAGTACATAACTCCACATGTGTTCATTTATAGTTTTGATGCCTTCAGTGAGAATCTACAATGTAAATAGTCATGAAAATAAAAAAAAAACATTGAATCCAAACTTTTGGCCTGTACTGTATGTACATATACACTTTTGCCTAACATCTTCTTGGCCCAGTATGCTTTCCAGACATGTCCTGTGTTTTCTTTATTGATCCATGACACTTAGACAAACACAACATAATGAAAGTCATAATAATATATTTACTCCAGTGAAAATCACCCGGCAGTAGTGTTCAAAGGTTAAGAAGTGCATACATCTGTGAATTTGTAGGCATAAATCACATAGATACGTTATTATATCAATCTATGGTACAGTGGGTGAGTACTGTACCTAAAAACACAACCTTGAACGCTCCCAAGCAATGCTCAAAAGACAAAGTCACTAGACATGCTCCCTAAAAATGCTAACTAGAAACACTCTTTTGAAATGCTCCCTAAAAATGCTTTGTAGAAATGCCTCGTGGAAACACCCTCCTGCTCATCTGTTCCTGTTTGTGAAGCAGTGGTGGCTTTTCAGGGACAAGAAGCTCTTCTGATGAAGTCTGATTCTCTGTTATTTCAAGTATTTATCTGTACCTGAAGTACCTGTTAGTACAAATTGATACGACAACTACCCAACAACCACTCTGGTCGTCCTCATCTCACAACCAAAACATTTCACAGACCCTTATCAAAAAAGAAATTGATTATGCTGTCTGTGCTGCTACTGTTTAAGTATTGTGTCCTTCATAGAAGAGAACTACTTTATTTAAACAGAAATCTCATTCCCAGTTTTAAAAAAGTATAAAAATTTACGTACCGTAGTTTCCTGACCATAAGCCTCTACTTCTTTCACTTGCTTTGGTCCCTGTGGCTTCTACAACAACGCAGCTCAATCCTATGGATTTTTTACAGCTAACGGCCACCAGGGGAGCACTATAAAGTAAGCGCAAGCGCAAGGCAGACAGTTGGTGCCAGCTAACAAGTGCAAGACTGACAGTAGGAGGGCAAAACAGTTTGCGCCAAGGAAGTGTTCATGCACATACCCTCATTATGGAAAACAAATGGAGAAGTGCATATGATGCTGCTTTTAAGTTAAAGATAATCAATCTGGCTGACAAAGATAAAGAAATAGAGCTGCTGCACGTGCCCTTGGCATCAATGAATCAGTGGTGAGACGTTGGAGACGGCAGCGTGAAGAACTGAGTTAATCCAATACTTGCTTGTATCCAGGTGGACCTTATAGCCCAGAAATTACGGTAATTATACTCTCATTTCAGCATATGAATGAAATAAATCATCTACTTCAATCAAGTCTGTTCTAATAAAACTTGCTAAATACTGCACACCTAAACTGTAAATACTGCCCACCAATACCTTTAAATACAACAAACCATATCTTTGAATACTGCATACTCTGCCTATAAACACTACAGACTGTACCTTTAAACAGGATAGACTGTATCATTAAGTACTGCAAACTGTACCTATCAATACAAAATTCCACATATTTTTATTCTTCACACTGTATGTTTTTATACTGCACGCTGTACCTGTACATATTACCTTTAAGTACCTTTAAGTATTCACGCCACACATTTAAATACTGTATAATATATACTGAAATACAGCACACTGCACATTTCATTTACCCTCTCCTATGTTCTGACTTGATTTATTGGATTTTAGCTATAATTTTTAGCTGTACAACAATTTGGAATGGCTGGTCCATCCCCCAGTGTCCTTACTCACCACGTGTGTTAATAAATATATCTGTCAGATATTAGCTTATATGAGTGACTAAGGGTCATTTTGATTCAGACTGTGACATACATACACCTGAAGTGTTTGCAGTCTTCTCCTGAGCTCTTCCCAAAATGGTCAACCCTGGAATGTAACAGTATGAGGTGTAAGAGACATTAAACACTGAAGAAGGGGATCACTTTTAACGTTGCATCATCCATCGTTGTGTAAATTTTGTTTTCCCGTCATCATGTCCCAAGACTTATCCCCCTCCACCCACAGGATGGACCTCATGATGTGGATCAAGCTACTCTGGAACATTACTCAGACAATGTGTTCACTAATTCTGGAAAATTCCATGATACACAGTAAAAACAGAGGAATACCAAGACAATTCAGAGGGCTCATAATTGGCAGGAGCCCTTAAACTACAAGTAGTGGTGCATTAGTGAGATCTAAAATCCCAGCTTGGGTTCATTCAAACTTCCATTCAGTCCCAAACTTTGTGCTGCTTTAAAAGAGTCACCTCCTCCCTCTCCAGACTAATCCTACCCCCTCCCTCTGTGCCTCCTCCTCCCCATTACTGCAGACATAAACTCCACCAGGTGCTGCTGGAAACAATGGCCGGCCCATGCAGGGATCAATGCCAGGCCACTGATGGGCTCTCATTCCTTCAGCAGCAGACGTGATAAATGACACAGCCCATATGTTTCAGCAGCACAGACTCCAGCCGCCAGCCTCCTTTGTCTCCACATCTAAAGGGAGTTATGCTGTGAAAAATGTAACACACACACACACACACACACACACACACACACACACACACACACAAAGCACTCTGAAAGAAACACACTGACTACATGTTTATGTCAGAAGCCCGGATATGCTGTATTAACTGCTCCCTGTTCCTATGTTTAGACAAGAGCTAGTGACAAAGACTCGCTAATTGGAGGCAAATCCCCATTGTTTATAATAATAGATTTTACCAACCACACTATGTGATCCTTTTCACATATTCATGCTCCCCCTCACCTCACTTCTTTCTTCTCTTCTCCCTGGCAGCAGTAAATCCTGATGTCTGTACAGGTAGCAGTGCTTTGGCCCCTGCCTGCACAGTCCCAGGTGTCTTGTCAGCTGTCAGAGACGTCCGACAGCAGACAGGGATGGCATGACCAGCGGGCCGGGCCGTGTTGGACGGGTCAGCCGTCAGCGTTGTGGACAGACAGGCATGTGGCAGTGATCTCGCTGTGACAGGCTGTCAGAGTCACCGGAGAGCCACCAACCAGCTCTCGCCCCCTGTCATCCCCTCAGACAGAGGGGAGGCTCTGAATTCTCAACATGGCACCCTGAATCGACACACCACCCCCACCCCCCTTCTGCTGCTGCACTGTACATCCACTGTGGCTCTGTATCCGACAACTGCATGGGTGTGGTGGGTAATGTCTGAGTTTAAAGTGGTTTTCATGAGTGGCTAATAAAGACAACTAACTGCTCTGCAATATTTCCCTGATTTCCATTAGCAAGAGCTGCTAATTCAAAAGCATGCAGGAGAAACACATGTACTGACTGAGATGCTCTGCAAAGGCAAAGAGAACACAATCAGAACAACTTCACTAACAAGAAACACACTCTAATATCCCATCATTTGGATTTTACAAACCATTCATGTGAACAATGGAAAATTTAGTTACAGATGAATGCTTTAAAAGGTACAGAAAGTACCGTACTGCTAATTTGACAACATGACCCAGAGGATGAGACAGCGTCAGGAAATGTATTCTGTCAGGTAAGGCTTTTTATTATAAAGGAGAACATTTAAGGGGGAGTACTTTTGTCTTTGACCTGTCCGTCTTGTGCTCCCACAGTATCTTCACATGATTCACAGCACATATAAATCCCTTTTTTTCTCTCCTTGGTGTTTTAGAAAACCTTTATTTCAGCTGGGCCAGGACTTTAAAAATTAATTGTAATTAATTAATTACAGCAGTATTATCACGTTAAAAAATATTAATCGTATTAATCACACTTGCTGTATTTTTTGCGCCGTTGAACATTTCTCATATTTCAGCACATTTGAGTCCATAGCCGCTGCTTTGAGTTGGCCCACGGAGTTTTGGTCACTTTTGCGTCAGTGTAAACTCGTGGGAAAAGTACAAGAAGTGTCCACAAGTTTGTCAATGGAACAGAGTCTTGATTTTGAGACCTTGAAGACAACTGCACTTTGGGCATATGAACTTGTGCCTGAAGCTTCAGACTGACAAAAATTTCAAATCAGTGATAAAACTGCCAACCAAACCTACGTTGAGTTTGCGCGTGAGAAAAGTGTGCTTTTTGACAAGTGGTGCCAGGGGTGTCATATTAAATCTGTAGAAGATATAAAGGAGTTAATATAACTTGGCAGGGCTCAACATTATAACTGGCCAGATGCCCTGCTGACAGGCTCAGCTGACTGAGCTCTCCACCAGCCCTCTCAGGTCACTTGAAAATATGCCTTTAAAAATAAACACACAATCACATCATGCCCATGTGATGGCACACTGTTAATTTGTCAGTCATTAATGTGAGATCATGTCTTACTGATTTGCTTCAGCAAAAATTTTATGTCTGTTCCTCTGCGCGCATTTGTGCGTATATTGGGTGAAATTAACCTGCACGTCAGTTAACTCCAGACAGCTCCACTGCTCTCTCTCTTTTCCCATCAGTGAGCACGCCTTTCTTGTTCAAGTTCTTTTTTTCATACTTCTGGTTTCTAGTCTGAAGCTGGACAAGGTCATCCAAAATGAAGCAAAAGAGAACTAGTGGAACAGTTGAAGGAGATAAGAGGCTGAAAAAAAAGAAGAGAATGCTGGAGTTTGCAAGGATACGATGCAGATAATAGTTTACTACGCAACTCGTCAGCGATCTATTCTAACCTGTCAAACCTCAACAGCTCTAACTATAAACATAATATCATCAAACTTGAGGGCTGTGGGTAAGAAAAAGCATGAGACGACTCCTGCGTTGTGGGTCAAGAAACCTTTGACTGATTCACTCATATACCATTTTCAAAAAATGATTCTCACTGTTCTTGGGTCAAGCATTGATATGCGATTAACATGTGACTGGTTGTGATTAACTAATTACAAAGCCTCTGATTAATTAAATTAATTTTTCATGATCGAGCCCCAGCCCTAATTCCAGCCTCTGTCTGAAACACTTTGTTTTGGCTGCTGTTTCTTAAAGGCGACATGCCACCACCACCCCTGCCCCTCAATTGGCCAGCCATCTAGAGGCCTGTCAGGGGAAGACCTTGTAAGATTGAGGCCCACACCTCTAATGTGTGATGAACCAGGAGGTCCTTGTGAGATGACCTCATCATTTCTGCAAGACTGGTGAAGATCTGGTTATGATCTGGTGCTGTTTCTTTAGAACAAAGTGTTATGATTAGTTTAAGGTTTCTATGACAATTGAATGTGTAAAGATTTGAAATACTGAACATCCAACATTCTTTCATTTTTAAACATGTCTAAAATATGGGAACATAGAATACAAACCCTTTTCCCCAGTTTTAGGATACTTTGATACTTTTCTTTATGAGTTTATGTCTTTATGATGAGGAAGAGACGAAGATGCAGAGCTGTCAAGTGACATATTTTTCAACAGCAGACATAAGACATCTGAGACCCTCTCTCCTGATGTGTGTGAGCTCACGCTGCATGTGTGTGTGTCTGTGTGTGTGCCTGTGTGTTTACCCCAAACCTCTCTCCTCCCCCATCCTCTCAGAGTCCATCTCTGACAGGTGACATTTGGAGCGGTCCAGGAGACGTATGTGCCATTTGTATCCATGGCAGGGTCAGAGCATGTTATATGACCTGCAGGACAGAGAGCCAGAGAAAGATACTAATCTAAGCCAGGATCAATACAGCACAGGGAGAGCCTCTGATAATTGGCTGCTGTCAATCAATCAGCTCTGTGTTTGTACAGCCATTTAACAGTTCTTTGTTTCAGTAGGAAGTAGAATAAAGATGGACGCCATCCTGAAAAATGAAAGTGTAGAATTTCAGTCATCACAGTAATTGGTAAATGTGTGGTGGTGGTTAGGTATTCAAAGTCTAATGTAGAAATACTAAAACATTACGATCTGTACACCCAATTTATTTTCAAGGGTAATATTTACACTTTAAATAACATAAACCAAACTTATTCCTAGTTTAGATAAAAGCTGTCAGCGTAACTCTGAGTCCAAGCGTGACTTAACATAAAAGTAATACAATTATTAAGAATTATGAAAGAATAATGACTGCTGCATGAGTCCTGTTCCTATGGTTAGCACTCGGAGTATGTTTTCTTCACATGGCTTGAAGCAGAAAACAGTCCATTCACTCGGAATAACGACTCAAATATGAATGATTTTCAACCAAATTCAGGTAGTAAAATACATAAAAATGAAATTAAATTTGATTGATCAAATTGTATATTTCTATTTCATATCTGACAATTATAAAAGACAAAAAAATGCTGTTTAATGGAAAAAGGAAAGAAAATCCCTCACATCAAATCTTAATCATTATTTCTTTGTTTGTCCCTTGAAGAGTCGGAGATCATGCCAGAAAAGCTCATTTTTTCTTCTTTCATGAACCCCTTTGAGTTTTTTCTCTTTCCAAGATGGTTGAAGAGTAACGATAATTAAACACACACTGAGTTTTACTGATTTAAAGTAAATACAAAAATGAAAATGAAATTTTTTGTCATTAAGAGCAGGTCTGGTTGAAAACTCAGAAGAAACATTGAAGAATTATAGCTAAAGAGCTGGACCAAGATTCAGCCAGTCATTTTACACTGCACTGGTCATGGGATGCTGGAGGTGAGTCTTTTCAGGTACTTCATCTTTTTCTGAATTCAGTCCACCTGGAGTTTCTTGAATGTTAAATGTTGTTTTCTGAATTTGTGCGCTCTAACAAGTACAACATAAAAAACAAAGTATGGAGAGTTGAAGCAAACGTTTGAATTTTTTTTTTTTCTTTTCAATTTTAGATTCAAGAAGACACAAAACTAACTTTTATAGGAAGCAAAATATTCACCATCAATCAAATGATTCAGGAAATGCAGATCATCATAATGGGGCTCTCTGTCTAGGACAGACACTGGGACCCGTGACGACAGATTTTCTTAGAGAGCAACCAAGGACTGCAGGACCTGTAAGAACCAGTAATCAGCAGGTTATTCATTTAAAAACATTCATCCGTTTGATGCTGAGAATGTTTATTGTCTACACTGCAAGGGAGCTGCTTTTACACGCTTCTATACGGCTCATGTGACCATGTCATCATATGCTGTATACAGCGATAAGATCATAGTAAGATCATTGAAACACATAGATAAGTGGGAAGATTCAATGATAATGATAAAAAGAAAAGTAATAATAAAAATAAAAATAACAATGATAAAAAAATAAAAGTAAATTAGACTTACAGTAAATGGTGTTTTCAGAGGTGTTGAAAGATGCTTTGCTTTGTTAATCCTGACAGTTAATCTTTTCAACACTGACTTCAGTCAAGGAAAATGTACCACTACTTAAAAGCCGCTTTGATTTGAAACCTTTTACTCAGTAAAGTGGGTTTTTAATCCAGGTTGCCTAAAAGATAACCAACCAACGTTTTACATACTTCAGATCATTTGTAACCTTCAAGAGAAACCAAAGGGTTTTTATATGATTTAATACATGGCCTTGGTCATTACAGGAAATACTGTGTGTGTGTGTGTGTGTGTGTGTGTGTGCGCGCGCGTGTGCGCTCGTGCGTGCGTGCATGAGTGTATGTGTGTGTGTGCACTGCATTATAAGAGGTAAATTACATAAACCGGAGTATTTCCATAAACATGTCTGAGTGACTGAACAGCTGTCTGAACCAGCTAACATGTCTGACTGTGTTAATGGGTGCCATAGTTAGTTCTGTCTGGACTGTTGGTGCACACACGCGCACACACCCAAACACACACTCGCACACACACACACACACACACACACACACGCACACACACACAGTACACCAGAGGTGTATAGACTGCAAATGCATGATGTTCAGAGAGGAGGGGACATCCGAATATGCAGAAAAGACTTTGCCGCAGGCCTGAGATTTTTAATGATAAATCCATTCATTATACAATAAGGTCATTATGCTTTTTGTTGTCATGAAATGTACACATTCATCATCAGTCCACCCAGGACCCAGTGCTTTGTCCCTCCTTTTCCGACGACCTTGGGTGAAATATTTATAAAGTAAAAAAAATAAAAAACACAATCACACACACACACACACACACACACACACACACACATGCACACAAAAGATAAACATAGACATACACAAACACACATGGCAGTGCACACATTAACATCCCCAAGGACAGCAAACATACACACCATGACATATTTCCTCTACTACATTCATTTCATCACACTGGAGATAAAATAGGCCGTGAAATGCAATGTTTTGTGTGTGTGTGTGTGTGTGTGTGTGTGTGTGTGTGTGTCTCTTTTCTACCCTCAACAGAGACTAAAGCAGATATATGAGCCTGTAATGAAACATTTTATGCTAATTGTATTTGTTTATGAGCAAATTAATGGCAGCCGTGCAAAACGGATGATGATGTGAGCACATACACAACATGATAGGATTCCTGAGGAATTCATTAGCTGTTTGCAGGTAATTAGAGGAAATAATTAAGGTGATTAGAGTGCATCACATGCACACACACACACACCCGCACATGTTCACACACACTGAAACACTGGTACAGTATACATCAAAAGATTTCCCCTCCGCCCTCCCTGCTTTTCTGCAACTCTTTGCTGAAAGTGCTGACAGTGCTGTCTGGAATAACCCAATCACTGAATACAGACAGATTCTGATCCCTCTTTCTCCCTCACACTCTCCTTCATACTCTCCCTCCTCGCAGGTCTCCGGGTAAGGTCCCCCTCCAGACACAAATCCCTCATGCAGGTCAAGCCACAATCTGACACATGCAGAGGTGGCATATTGGTGCACCAAAAATACAATAGCGTGGAGCCTGGCAACACAATGCAGGAGTGATAAATCAACAAGCTGGAGCTCCCCAATATAGACAGTACTGCTTCACCTTGCTGTCCATCTGAGCAGCACGCACAGAAACACATTTGTATACATTCATATATGCAGCAGTCAGCCATGCACATCATGCAAGAATCAGATGTTCATGTGTGTAACAGGAGCTGTATCATGGAGGGTAAAAGCGGCTGATTATCAGGGTGTAATAAGTGAGCAGCCTCTTCTCTGTGTAATTGGTCTGCAGCAGATCTGCAGCCGAAGCTCGTTAGTGTCACAGCAGAAATAATCACGCAGTAAAAACCCCTCCTGTGACTGATCACCATATATCATACACATACATACTTACAGATGCATAAATGATTCTCTCTCTCTCTCTCTCTCTCTCTCTCTCTCTCTCTCTCACACACACACACACACACACACACACACACACACACACACACACACACACATTAATGCAGGATGTGGAAACAGAGTGTAATAGGTTGCCATGTGAATTGGAGGAGGGAGTGATTTATTTTGGAGAATTATTTTTTTATGTTGCAAAATTGTTTTAACTGTCTGCTTCAATGCAATCATCTGGAGCCTGCAAAACTACAGAGATACATGCTCAACTTCAGATGCAGCTTTATGCTCATTTGCTTTACAAAACAAAAAATCTACTCTCAAATAAGGTTCAAGAATACACGTTAGGAGAGGTAATTTTATTTACCACTGATTTCCTTCAGGCTGGTATCAGCAATACAAACCTGATACCAATACTGTTTGCACAGGTTGGACTGACAGTAAACAACAAACATAGAATGGATAAAATGTCATTTTTTGTCCATTTCTTTTTAGTATGCATTGTTCTAAGTTCACAGTGGCTGTTTTATTGTAATTGCTCTATGTATTTTAATGATACCTCGTCCATGTTATCCACTTTAAATGATCAGTTCTATAGGAAACCTTACCTGAATAGATCAAGGCTTTTTTGCCTTTGTGAGATTATTTTGGTGATTATTACTCCAAGCTTAACTCATGCAGCCCCTTGTTGAAGCATGTATGTATTTTGTTACTTATTTAATAAAAGTATTATGTCTTTGAACAAATTCAGCAGTGTTAAGCACCACTTAATGCTCCATATTTCTCCCTCTGTATCCAGAAGGTACCTGCATACAGCCCTGAAGGACCTTGCCTGAGACGCCTGTCTTGTCTTGTTTAGACAATACATCAACAGCTTAGTTCAACACTTTCTATTTTCTATTAATGAAATAAATTAACAATACAAACACAATACACATCATATGTCTGAAGTATCATAAGTAATATCCTAATATTTTGATCTAAATATTGATTTAAGAGCATTAAGACCTCATATTGGTTGTATCAATATTTCAGTGTTGATCCGTGCATCACTAGTCAAAATGCATAAAGCTGAGTCCTTGCTTAAAGAAAGATATGATTCTCTTACTTTTTGGTATTTCTGTAATAATTCATTCATTTTTTTGAATCATTTGTTTTTGTCTGTGTGAAAAAAATGTGGAAACAAGCCATAAGAGGTCTTCACACCAGTCACTTCCTGTGTTTTGAGAAATACATAAAGGTCAGTGTTTCATTGTCCTTCTTTTTTCATTTGACCCCCACATGCAAGCTAAATACTATTCTCTGACATATCATTTGTGATGCTGAAAAGCTTTGTGCTGGATCTGCAATGTTTTAAGGTAACAGAAGAAAAAAAGCTGCTCTGATTCCAGCCTCTGCTGAGGAAAACACGTGTGAAGCCGCTGATGTGCCTCAGAGAGAATTAGTTCCACACAAGTGTTCCTGTGAGGAAAAATACTGAGTGGATGGCATTGGACCTATTACAGTTTAAAGAGTGCAGACCTTTTCATTGTTTAAGATGAGGGTGAAAGGCAGTCTGTGTGTGTGTGTGTGTGTGTGTGTGTGTGTGTGTGTGTGTGTGTGTGTGTGTGTGTGTGTGTGTGTGTGTGTGGGCGGTGACTGATGATCCTGATTCAGAGAGGGGACCTACACAGCATCTGAAACAGAATCAAAGTCCCGACACCCAGGTATACAGCACCTGTACCAGAAGTCATTTAAATGTCCTCCTGGGCCACGGTGGCATCAGGAAAATTCAATCAGCCTGTCTGCTGTTGGAGGGGGGACAACGTTCTCTGAGATTACTTGCAAAGAAACTTAATAGCTAAGAGCATTAAATGCTGCTTGTTGCTAGCACTGCTGCCAATAGTGAATAAATGATTTTGGCAGTGTGTACAGACAGGGAAATCAATACCAGAGGGTTTTCTGTGGCGTTGGGCTTCTGTATTTATGTAAACATGGGAAGTGGTTTTCTTCACACCTCAGAGCGAGATTACCTCTCACCACTGGAGGCCTGCCCAGACGCAGAAGAAGATGCAGCTCTAAGCTGAAGTCTGCCACCCGCAGGAGGATGATATTTGAATATCACCTATTCAAATACGACGTATGCAAATATCAGGCAATTTTTTCTGCTTGCCCACACTTCATGTCAATGAAAACCCCCTCTGCTTTGATAAGAGAGTGTTCAAGCAGAATAACTGTTGCACATTTAGTGGCAGCTGCCTGGAAGGCTTGAAATTGTGTGATGGGTGATAAGCAGTAGCAATATTTCATGAAACGTCTCTGTTCTGCTCTCAGCCTGAGCTGCCGGCTCTGTGCGCTTTAGCCGTCCTGTTCCCTGTTGTGACCCTGCTCTCCTGATCTTCATCCAGACTGAAGTTAGGGGGCAAACGCAGGGATGGAGACGAGAGGCTGACGAGGGAAGGAGAAGGAGGAGAAGGAGAAGGAGGAGAAGGAGAAGGAGGTGGAAGGGGAGGAGGAAGAGGAGGGGGAGGCAGCTGTGGTGTGATGGGGTCTACTGCTCAGCCATAGTGACCGGGTGAAAAGGCAGTGCAGATGTAATTTGTCCTCAATGGCTGTTTGGGAAGAGTAATTGTGGTGACATTGGCGGGTCGATAGTATGGATTTTTTGTTTGGAGTGCCCTGTGTGTGTGGTGCTAAGGGGAGGCCAGGAAATATAACACTGCTGCTCAAATACAATAAAAATGGATCGAGGGTGTGGTGGTTGTTTGCAGAGCTGGTAGCCATCGTTTGGCTGTGGATGTCATACTGTAGCTGCTGTGGTTATCAAATACACCCGCCGTTCTGCCCTATTAACACTAAATGTTCCCAGCTCCCAACAGGTCTCTGAAACAGGTTTAAACGCTGGAACAAAACCATCAGTTACAAAGTGTTTTACTGGAGCAAATATGTGTCCAAATAAAGCACAGTGGAGAGAGGCCGAGTGCGTTCAGCCTCTCTTTATGTGCTCCCAAGCAAACCACGGCGTACTGGTGACAATGCATGGCCCTCCACAAAGACACAGAGTGTGACTTATGGCCCTTTTCCACTGACTCGCCTTGGCCCTACTCTACTTGGCTCTACTCGCCTCTACCCGGTTTGTGTTGCGTTTCCATTAGCGCGGTACTACGCGGCAGACGCCAGTTTATAGTACCTACCCTACCCTGGTTCCAAGCGAGCAAAGCCGATACTAAACAGTGACGTCGACGGTCTGCCGGTCACTCATTGGTCAGAGAATGTCATCAGGCTTAAGACTCTGTATGAATCCCTTACAAGAGGCATAAGTCCGCGACGGGTTTTTAATGACATTTAAACCCGACGGCACAGAACCACACTGAATGAACACAAAATACAACCCACAAAATATACATTTTTTAAAATGCTCCTTCACGATTCCTAAATAAGTTTAAAGTCCTTTTTAAACGAAAAAGAAGTTAACCGCAAAGATAGTTCGGTTCAAAGAGTCTTTTAAATTAAATCAAAGTTAGTCGGCACAGTAGCGATCTGTCTGCCATGAGAGTCTTTACACACCGATCGGTCCATTAATCCACAGGGATCCAAAAAGACAAACCAGTTCAAGGAAGAATGATTGCTCAACAAAAAATCTCTGGTATACCAGGCCCAAAAATAAAAAATTAAAACGATCTCACAGCAGGATCCAGTGAAGAGTTAATGTCGGAAAGCAGCTCCTTTGTTTCCCTCTGCGCGCATGCAGCACATGGCTGTTGTTTACCTCCGCTCCTGTGTCATGCCGCCCCACATTGAGCCGCTGTATTACTTTCATGAAATCTTTTGAAAGCTTTGTTTTTTCCTTTAAATACCACAGTGGCACATATGTTAGTTCCTAATTATGTTTGTGTCGCGTTATAGATGACATGCACGCACTTCTGCGCAGCACTTTACCGCAGCTGTGTTATAAGATCCACGCCCACCGTGAGTGTGAAGTCGGGCTAGTGGAAAAGCTAACCAAACCGTGTAGAGCCGAGTACAGTAGAGCCGAGCCGAGCCGAGTAGGGCTGGAATTGCATAGTGGAAAAGCGACATTAAGTCTGAATCTGAGGGGCTGGTTGTTTGACCCCTGGTCTAGTGATGGCACAGGAACAGTGGGGGGGGGGTCTGGATGTGGCCTTGGGGTTAGTGTAAGGCATCGCTTGTGTCCCAGGAAACTCTAACATGATCAGGCAATGCCGTGTGAGCACAATGTGTTAGTCCTCCTTGAGGAAAGTAATGAGGGAGAAGAAAGGGGTTATGACGCAGTAAGAGGGCATCCCCTGTCTGTCCTGCGTTAAGACAGGGGGGAAATTAGCTTTCACCCTTGAATGAACCAGACCACCAGACTACATCCTCTCTGTGGTTGATATCTGCTTTTAAAAGACCAAACAAACTGAGCATTGAACTGAGCATGTCATTTCAACCTCAAACCATGACATGTGTTGTTCATGTGGACAGGTGTTACTATGAATGTCAGAAACACCAACAGGAACACCTCGACCCTCCCTGTCTGAACGTGTTTCCCCCCCTCTGTACTCACCTAGGGAACAAAGTGAACGTCCTTCATTCCATGTTTGAGTGAGTGAACCTGGCCTGATTATTTTGTTTTGTAAATCATAAACTGAGTTCTTTTTTTGAATGGCTGCTTAAATGGCTTGAGGGCTTGATTTTGCTTATTCTACCTTGTTTTGTGGATTCTGAAACCTTTGTTTGACTGTTGCTTGACTTTTGACTTTTGATGAGGTTCATCCTAAAGTCTGTGCTTTAGTCCCTCCTCTTATACCTTTCATACCAACATGGTAGCAGCTCTAGCTCTCATGGATCCTCCTGGAAAACTCTTGATTTTGAAAAGAAATACTTTAAGTTCTGTTAATGAGACGCTTCCTCACGAGTCGACCAGGCCAGTCCCTGTCACCCCTGTCACCTCACATCAGGTCCCGTTTCACTCTGGAGCAGTGCTCTTTGGGTCAAACCATTAACAGAGTCAACAGACACAAGCAGGACCTCATTTTGACACCCAGCCACCACGCTGACGTAACTGAGCACGACACCTGACGTGGGGAAAAGGTCACACGACTCGTCAAAGAGACAGGGGTGCCTCAGAACAAGGACGGGAGGACTAAAAAATGGATGCCTCCCAACGGTGATGATGGACATGGCTGAAGCATGGCCTTCTAGGAGCGGTGGGAGGAGTGGACATCCTGCAGGGAACTGTCCCTTCTGGTTCCTCTGTCCCCCTGACGAATGGTGTCCGCGCTGATCTCACATGATGAGGCTCACGCTAAGTAGGCAAATCAGATGTGGTTAAGTGTGAACAGTTTCACATGTAGTCAGAGCGACGTGAGTGCTGTCTGTGCCAGCGAAGACTGAGGGAAAATTTTCTCATGATAAACCTCCCTAAATACTACTCCAAGACCTGCGTGCTGCTCTGGAAAAAAGCAACAAACCTTCTCAAGGAGACTAAGGTGTTCCTTTTGCAGATGAATTTTAATATCAGCTTGCACATTTTTATTGTACACTCATTATGTGATAATTTCGCACTTTATTAATTCAACAATCACAGCGTTTTTGTGTTTACTCCTTTTACCACGTCTTCTTGAAAGAAAGGACTCAGTCTTTGGAGTCTTCAATGATTAGCTAACAGTAAAGATGAAAGTGTTCAGGGTAAGTACAGTGTGCTACCTGATTTCTATCCAGTCCAGCTCTGAAAAGAATTAATCCGGCCAAGAAACCAACGTTTTGAGAAAACACATGTTTGTTTTCTTGGCATCACTTTGATGAGATGGCTGATTCATCTCTTTTCAATCTGTCGGTCAAACATGAAGCCACAGTCAGCAGATGGTTAGCTCACAAAATCTGCCTGTGAGCTCCTCTCAAGGTCAGTGTGAGGGTAATTATGTTTTATTTTCGTCTGTGAGCTCTCTCAATGACTGTTAGTGCACAAGTAGAATCTGGATTTACAGTTTGAGAAGTGTTCTGGTTTCTGTTTGTAGCTTGAGTTTAATTGACCAGGTTTCAGTTGGAGAAACAATCTGTATAGAGAACAGGAGCAGGAGGAACAGAATCTAAGAATCTCTTTCTTTCTCTGAGCGGATATCTGCATGAAGAGCAGCTAAACAACTTATTTATGATGAAACATTTACTCTGAGACACTGACCCGCTCCGTACTGAGTCACCAAAGACTCACCAAGCATTCAGATTTCCTGACTCCTCTGAATGCATCAGATCAGAAATGATGACACCTCCTCCATTGAGCAAATCTGTAAAATAGTGTTATCCCCTTGAGGATAAATCTGACAAAGTTTGACTGTTTACTAATTTGCATCATGATGTTCTTTCAGCAAACTGAAGAGACGGTCATTAGAAGAGAATCAGTTTGTGTTTCAGCTTCATTCGCTGGAGGAGGACAGAAAGAAGCCTCTGTGGGACTTACTGTTTACGGTGAAGCTGAGACTCTCTGGTATTTCTGTCCTTAATAGGCATATATTTAAACCTTCTGAGACCCATACTTTTGTTTGGTATGCATTTTTTTTATTCCTCTTTGCTATTTGAGATCAGAAAGACCTAATAAGTATAACTAAACTTGTTCTTTCAGAATCAGAATCGTTTATTGATGACTAGTGTACATATTTCAGTACATAAGATTTTGCCTTTCAGTTTCATCCCATCCCTTTCTTTGCGCAGGAAGTTTTTTTTTTAGTCATATTTGTTGGCTAGTCAGGGTTATGAGTATTATTGTTCATAAATACACCTTTTCTTTTTTCACTGAAATGGATATGAAGTTGTGATATCGGGCAGAAATGTGATATTTTTCTTGTATCGAGATGTTTATATAGAGCAAAAAAAAAAAAAGGTCATTTACTCTCACTGTAGAGGCAGAGTTTTAAATGTCCATGAAGATGCTGTGTCTTAAGAGGTTAAGCCAGTGTTGTGTTAAGCTATGCTAATGATCTTCTGGATCTTTCAATTACCGACTGCACAAAGTATGGTTGGTTGCAAACTTCACACAGATTTTTTTTTTTTTAATTTTACCCAAGCGTTGAACTTATCTGTTAAACATGAACAATGAAGGGTCCAACTTCCTGGTTCTTTGGATGAAACTGGCTCCCAACAGATGCCGCACAGAAACGGAGTAATATTACAGTATCCAACTATCAGTTTGTGATGCACGAAGTGCAGTGTTGTGCATGAACACGTTCAGTGATATTTCTGTGAACTGTGAACCGAACGCATCATTTTTACAACTGTAAGCATAATCTCTAGTTCTTTTATGATATCAACAGATCAAGAACAGCTTTCACCCTCATTCAGGAAAAAAAAAAATCAGAAAAAAAGTTATGATGATGAGTTTGTGTACGACAGCTGGCAGTCAACATACATACAGCACATTCAATGTTCTCCGCTGGGGTGCATGTTGACTGCATTCATCAACTCACACCAGCTGTGTGACCTTAAACCTGTTGACTCTGGCATGTCTCTGTTCATTATGTCTGTTTATTGCTTAAGTCAAATTAAATGCAATCTAATATTGTCGCAGTATGTTTTATTTTAAGAGTCCCAGCCTCTTTTTTGATAATATCCGGATACCACTTCCTGTCAAAACTGTTTTTGTAATTGTCTTTAAATCAAACGTGATAAAGTTCGGATCCTGATCCTGCCATGAAAAATTACAACATATTTTTTTCCCAGTTATGGTTTTTTCTTAGATCTGCAATAATAGCCCAAGTGTATTTGACTAAACTGAGCAACTTTTTTGTGTTTGTTTGTTTGTTTGTTTGTTTGTTTTATCAAAAATCCCGAAGAAGAAGTATTTTAAAAATAGACCATTCATTTGTTACTTTCACCGTTAATAAATATGTCTGTAAGAGCCTTGGGCCCTTGGTCACTTCCATAGAATCAAATGTGGCCCTTTTTGAAAAAAAGTTTGGACGCCCCTCGTTTTAGACACACGCTGACATTGTTTTTTCCTAAAAATGAAATGTAATCTCTGTTTATGATTCCATGGTAGTGTACAGTACAGTTAATCTAGTTTGAGATGAGTTTGTAAAGAGAAGAAGAGTTTGTAAAGAGAGAAGAGGCAGTTCAAAAAGCTGCCGTTGTCTACTTTTTTTTTTTTTTTTTTTTTAATGAGGAACTGAAAAAAAGATTTTGAAGTCTATGAACTTAGTTCAAAATTCAAAATATGAACTTGGACTAGTTCACTCAAATCTGTGTGAATGGAACTTTGAACTATTTCTTTTTTTATCGTGAACTTGCACAACACTGACAAGGTGGAGGAGCAACACCAAGTGAGATGGGAGCTGAATGCCAGGAGCAGCGAGACAGAGAGTTTGGCTTTAGAGAGCTGGTGAGGAGGACAGAGGAAGAGGACAAGTGTGAGAGAGAGATAGAGAGTCCCTGGGGCCCCATTAGAGGCAGTTCTGAGGGCCAGTGACATCTGACTGGATCAGTGTTCCTCAGTCAGAGGCTCTCCTCTTATCCACTCCTCTACTGGAGTCAATAAACACATCACCTACGCACAAACACATACACAGAGTTACTGAGCCTCTGGGGTGAACGCCAGATTAGTTCATTTAGAGAGGGTTTGATTCTTTCTCCTTGAAGGTATACAGCTTACCCAGGACTTAAGCAGAATGTCAGGTCTGATGCATATAGGCTCTGCACCTGGAATCTGACTATTTTAAGGAGCAGTCATCTCGAAAATTCATCCTCATACCCTGCCTGTAAATAGAAATCTGTCTGTATGCTGTGGGATGTAAATGTTTGCTGGAATGTGAGGCTGAAGAAGTGGCAGTTAGCAAAGAGGCCTGGATAGGTTGACAGAAAAAACAACTGACGAGCTGTAAACACTTTTTTCTGCGCTGACAGAGCGGTGGCACCAAGCAGGGTGAAACTTTGAAAGTCAAGCGGTCCTTTATCCATCCCTGCTCTGACCTTTCTGCTAGGCTGCCCTGTATTCACTGGCTGTCAGAGTGAGTTTGTCAGGAGCCATCCGTCTCTGTCCACCTCCACCCCCGTCCCTAAATCCCTGCCGACCCATTAGCTGGTAGGATCCGGGGGAGCGGCGGCATAGCCGTCCTATGGGGGCCTCTCCTCCCTCCCCCTCCTCCTCCCCCTCCCCCTCAGCCTGGGTATCCACGTAGCCAACAGCTCATCCAGGTACCCCAGAGAGGCCAAACTAGCTGCCCCCCCACCCCCCACCCCCCTCTCTCTCTCTAAATATATCTATACATACACACACACACTCACACACACACACGCTCACACACGCACACACACACACACACACACACACACACACACACACACACACATACACACAGAGTATGTTGAAGAAGCATCAACGCAGCAGTACTGTCTGACGTGGGGCCCCTGGGAGCTGCAGAGAGGCTGATAGCTGCTGGGACAGAGGGAGGGCTGGTGGCATCACTGCGGGGGGAAATCTGCTCCACATGCATCTGTTCCCAGCATCTCCAGCAGCCTGCATGTTTTTGGAGCACAGACCAGATACCCCTCATCTGAGAAGGTTCACAGCCAGGTCATTAAAACAGGAAGTGTTGACCGTGGAGGGCAGGAATGATTGCACTCAGACAACAAAGTCCTATGTCTCAGAATCAAAAAAAAAAAAAGAGTTAGTTGTTAGATGTTACGGTTTTCAAGTGAGGAGTTTACAAATCATGGAAGATAAAGTTGATGGCACACAGCTAATGCTTGGTGCAGCATCTGGGTATGTCAAGTGAAGTCACTGATACAACAGCGCTCATAGAGGAATGGGCAAAGTGTCTGAGTAAGAGTAATCCTCCTGCTAACAGGTTTGAAAAGAAGAGTCCTGTTGGCCTGTTGTCCAGGACAAAGTCTGAAGTTTGGTGGAGCTCATTTACTTCCACTGTGTTTAGGTTAGAAAAACTCCATCATCTGCTGCTGTAGGATAGCCAACCTCCTCACCCACTGAAACCAGCCAGCTCAACTTTACTCTACCTCACTCAAACTTTATCCCACCTTAACTTTTACTTACCCAAACTTTTGCCAGCAAAATAAAATAATTGTCATGTATTGCATCTCAACAAGTTTAAGTGCCATATAGTACCTCTTAAAAGCCGAAAATAATTCATCAAAACTACCAAAGCCAAAACTTTTGATGAAAATATTCAAATCTAATTAAAAAGTGAGCATATCTTTTAATCCATGTTGAGGAGAAATAAAACTTTGGTTGAAAGTGTGGAGGAAAAAAGACAATTGTGAACTTGTGACATGCATTATCTGAAATGTATTGTGGACAATTATGTATTTAATGCTTTATTTTCTGAACAGGGTACCCCCATGTATAGATGCCTCACACATACAGTACAAAGAAAGAAAAGGCAACAGTGCCTCAAAACACAAGTTTAACACATTTTTCTCTTTTGTGTAGTTGTATCTCTCTCTCTCTCTCTACAAATATATATATATATATATATACATATATATATATATATATATATATATATATATATATATGAGGGGCCTGTAAAACTGATAAATGGGGTCCATGGGCTGTAGTCGTCATTATATTAGATACAATTTAAATCAGAATTATATTTGTATGACATATACCTCTACATATGTATATAAGAATTATATTTTGTCACTGCCAAAACATATCAATATGTTTCAGTGGTGACTGTTTTGGTAGTGACACTGTGCTATTTGTTGGCATAACTCCAAAATGCTAGGGACAGCATGGCTACTGAACAGTCATACAGAGGTGGGAAACACAACATTAAGTATTACAATCTAAAGTGCTTATTTGATTACAAAAAAATACATTTTGGTAGTGACATTCCTTTGAACCACACATTGGTTTTCAGACTTTGGACAGCATGTTTTCAATAATGCTTTAAACTAATCTATCACCATGAGGCCACAGATAAACAGGAAGGTTATGTCTATTCTTGGTGAAATTTCTGGGGGAGTTGCTAAAACCAAGCTCTGCCAGCAGACTAAAAGGCTTTGTGTTTGTGCAAAGACATGAAAACTTGGGACAGGATTATTTACATAAAGACGTCTGCTTTTAGAAAATCTACAAAATCAATTTAACCGCAGCTTCTCTTCAAAATAAATCAAAAAGATCTTTTGAAATACAATATTTGGGGAACTGGCAAAAAAATAATTTAAACGTTATTTTCATGTAGTGAGTTAGAGGTTGAGACAATCACCTGACAAAGAGGATTTTTATACATTCACTTCAATGGTATCTAAATCAATGTCTTTGGATAAAATAGATCACAGATATTTGTATGTATTCAAGATCTGAACACTTTTTTTTATAAATGTGACTTTTGATGTTGGACAGCAATTCTAACAGATTCAGTAGAATGGTCCGTTCAATCACTGATGAATGAATTGGAATTTATTATTATTATTATTATTATTATTATTATTATTATTATTATTATTATCTTGAAAAGTTACTTATGTCAATACAATTCATATGGGTGAATGAAAATGTGTCTGGTAATGATGAGTGACTCTAAAAAAGTCACAATTGTTGCTCTTGAAGCAGAGTTTTTATCAGCAGTTAACTATTTTCAGGTAAACTTATCATACTGTGTTCATTAAAAGTTTGTGATTTTGTATATTCAGTAATTACAACATGTTTCAAATTAATTCACCCAAGATAAAATTAAATTAAAAAAACTCTTGGTGGATTACAAAATGTATCATTTGTATATAATCACAATTGCAATTGTTGTTTAATTTGATACATTTGGTGAAAATGTTGACAATTTGTAAGTCAGTCAATTTGGGAGATGTGATTTAATCCACCTGAGTGAATCAAAAGAAATAAAAACTACTATGATAGTCCTTCCCGGAATGTGAGATATTTTATAATAAAAAGTATTAGTTGTCAAGGTACACTTGGAAAATGCTTAAATTTGGACAAGAGAACATTTGTTTTATATAAGTGCCAACACAGAAGGCATACTGTGAAGCCAAGGAGTTTGACAAGACATGAAGACAAAAGAAAAAAAACTCCTGCTGCCTGACACTGCAGAGTTAGGGACAGAAGACCATCTTCGTTCACAGAGAACTTGACCTGAGCACAGGAACTAACTTTCAGTACAAAGAAAATACCAGTCACTCCACTGATCTTCTCATTTTAAGAGTTAGATTGTTTCAAAAACTCCCCACAGTGAGGGTAAATGTCTGAGTTTGACCGTCAGTCAGAAAGAGAGAGGCCCATTGAAAACTGACCGGACTCATTATGGCACCAGGATGGGTATTTGAGGAGACAGAAAGTGAGGGTTTGAAAGAAATGGTTTGGATGTAAATGATAGAAGGATAGATATCTGTCTGGAGCTGTGGAGGAGGAGCAGAGAGGTGGAGGGAGGAGAAATAGACAGTGAGAGAAAGAGAGAAGAGGGAGGAGGCAGCAACGTGTGATTAATGGATGGGTGGTATTGAGGAGGTTGAGGCAGACTGGGAGAGAGCGGAGTGACAGTAATAAAGTGAACCTGCCTCCCATTCATCTCCCTCAACCCATCTCCCGTCTGACTGGTAGGGCTTTACACACTCTGACTAATGCCACGCTCCACGTGCAGGCACAGCAGTGCCACACACCGCTTTCTGCCTGATAATCTTTGTCACGTAAATGAACATGCACCTTCTCATGGCCTCCTATCACCGACTCTGAGCCTGTCCAGAGCTCAATCATTCATCAGCAGGGATAGCTTTCAGGGAGATCAACACTACCTCATAGCTTTTTGTGGTTACAAATCATACTGTGCATAAGACTCACCAGGTGTAAAACAATAGCTATCACCACTGTAATAGCAGGTCAAACATGGCAGTGGCATTTGCTTCTGCACAAAAGCACATGACCTTTTAGGGATGGAATGTGAACTCTTTGTTCCACCCAACGCACACCATAACAAAACTTGATTTTGGGTGTATTTCAGCCCGAGTCCTGAGGGTGAGAGTGTTTCAACGGGCTCAGGTAAACAGTCGTGTTTGTTGACCTTCCCCCTGGCTGCCATAATGATATGCAGATCCCAAATGTAGCCTCATTTACCTGTCCTGAGCCGCTACAGGTCACATGTTTAACATTGATTCTGCGCAAGGGAAAGGTAACCCCTGTGTAATAAGGTTATGTTAGGGATGTTACCTCTGCTCATAACATGCCGCCTTCGCTCAGACTTTCTGTAATTATAATAAATTAAATATGGCTTGCAGACCAGGAGATATACCTAAATATTCATCCTTCTGGGACTGTCCGTTTCATTCAAAGTGAACCTCTTCTGACCTTGCCTGCGATTAGATATTTACCCTCCCCACCCCCACCCTCAAATGAACAGATTTGTAGTCTCTCCTGCAAGTGCAAGAGTGGAGGAAATGCTGAAATAACTCCATGATGTGATCAAGCTTGGATCAGAAGTTTTGAACAACCCAAGCAAATGTTGTCCAGTTCTTGTCTGGTAGAAGAATTGAGCTGCTGATCAGTTCAGGTTCTCTTTTGTCCTGTTTTTCATTCCATGATGCTCAAAATGTTTTCAATGGGTGATAAGTCAGGACTGTAGGCAGGTCAGTTTGTCTTCTCTGACTGCTGTTATCCATACAAAAGTTGGTTTGGCTGTAAGAACTTCCAAAAGAAGTCATTGTCTAGATGACAAAATATGTTGATTTTAAACCTGTAAACGCTGATTTCAAAGCAAGATGTCAGATAAGGATACTTGAGACCTCATAACAGTTTTCACTTCACCTTAGTCCATCTGAAAACGGCTCAAACCAGAGGAGTCCCTGCTGTTTCTGGATCAGGTTTAAAGCTTGTTTCTTATTTGATTAAGAAAAGTTTAGACAGTTTGGACCTGAACAGACAATGAAAGTGAATTAATGCAGGTATATCCACTTCAGAGTCACATCTTTTTTTAATCAATGCAATGATCTCCACTACAGAGTCATGTCTGTTTTTATCAATGCAGTGATCTCCTCTCAGAGATTTCCACAGTTTCTTTTAACATTGTAATTTGTTAAAGAATTAAAAGATTTGTTTCTGTAGTTGATGAAATCCCCCTCATCTGTCTGATTATTAATAATAATTCTCTAACTGACTTAGATCTGCTTTGAACCTCTTCCATCTTTCCTTCTGAGAGATCCCATCTCCCTGGGGTTTCCATTTTATATTTGGTCACATGTCAAACCTGTTGATCATTGACTAGGTTCGTTGGGGATGTTCCTCCACTTGCCTCAAGCATTACCCTTTTTACTGCTTTATTCTCCTTGTCACAGATTTTTACAAACTTAACATGTGAATGAAAGATATTTAAAAGTTGATTTGTTTTATTTAGGTGATATGAATGACATCAAAATCTTTTTATCAACATCTCAAAACAGTGTCACAACTTCCTTTGAAATTAGAGTCCTAAAACTGTCTCCATGCCCCATCACATGGTGTCCTATAATCCATCCCGAATCCAGATAACTGTTGGGCTCAGGGTGTTCCTAATTCTCTGGGTCAGAGTCATCCTAACCCTACTCACAGGTTCAACAATCCAAACTGTAGATTTAATTCAGATAAAACCTCGATAGGATCACCTTGTCCTGTCAAGATTTGAAAAAGAAATAAAAAATAAGTTCAGACCCTGGTAGATTTGACCAGGTTAGATTACTGTAAGGACAAAACCTTGGCTTTGACGCCTGCAGCCAAATAAACCATGAGCCGGAATTAGCTTAAATTAGTTTGACAATGACTTGATAAAAGACCCTCTATGTTATTTCAATCATTAGTGCATTTAATTGCTCCAAGGTATAATGAACACATTACTAATTGATAAGGAAACCAGGAACAGTAAAATTCCCCTCCAACAGGCCCCACCTGCACAGGGTAAATCTGTCTTCATATCAGCCTCCTGACTTTTGCCCGGGCAGACAATAGATTAAACAATGAATGAATGATTTATTAGCTGTCGTTGTCATGCTATTTAGATGGATGGGTGTACACGCGGCATGACCTCACTTCCTTGTTCTCTGCCTTGTATTCGAGGGTATGAGGAGAGGAGGGGGGTGGGTGGGGATGTTGGCAGGGCGGGGCGGGTCAGGCACACCACTGGCCGCTGACAGGACCCCGCCACTTGATCAATGATCCCTGGTTTTTGATATTTTGCCGGGTGTGAGGCAGCTGCTTGTGAACTTCAAATACATATGGAGGAAGAGAAGAGTGCGTCTCTAAAGTCTCTCTCTCGTTGTTTGTGTGTGGGTGCGTGTGTGGGTGTGCTTGTATTTATGTGCTCTTAGGATGGAGTGCACAGCCAGAAAAGTAACTACCTTTACTCTCTCCAGCCTCACCTCCCCTCTCTTCCTCCTTCTCCTTCTCTCAAATGGGTTATTCTGGCGATGGCCCTGACAGGCCATGGTTTGGATTTTGATTTATGTTCCTGTGAAGCTCAAATCAAAGATTCCATCTACTGCTGCTTTATGGCAGCTAGGATGATGAATGGTGCAGTCTCTCGGTCAAACCAAGCCTCTGTGTCTTTGCCCCACATTTTAATTGCTAAAGTAGCCAGTCATCGCTCAGCCCTCCTACCCTCTCCCTGCCTCCCATCCTCATCCTTTCTCTTCTTTTCAGCCCATTGTCTCGTCCATGCTCAATAATGTACCTTTATCCCTTCAAAATGTCTGGACGGCAAAATCGGCCTTAATAAAACGCAAGGAGTGAAAAAAAATAAATGTAATAACTTTCTGTACATCCAGATATCAGGGACGTGTAAGACATATTGCTTAATATTTAGAAGCTGTGTCAGTCTTTTCATCTCGCCTACATTATTTTACACCCCCAGTGTTAGTTCATGATATACAGCAAACAAGTCTGATGAGGGGGAAAATTCATTCCTGCATCAACATAAAAAGCCACTTTATTTGGAGGAAGAATGCGCAGATGTCAAGCTCTGATAGAGTTTATGTTTTCTCACTATTTTTCAAAAGTAAACACATTCTGCGGTACATGACATTACTAAGTAGGTTAAGTATAGCCCCGAGCCATCATCCATCAGTACAGAATGAAGCGAGCATATTCTGCTCGATGAGAGGTGAAAGTTTTCCACTGTGCCACGATGACATTTAATTTTTCACATCTCCTGCGTGTTCCTGGGATGAATTTTGGCAGACCTGGTGCAATTTAGCTGCTTGGCAGTTTGAAATTGGACGATGAATCACAACGTGGATTCAATGGGAGCCAGTCAGTGTACAATATTTTCTCTGTGTCAGAATGGAAAGAGAGGAAGAGGGGAAGAGAGCGAGAGAGGAAGAGAGAGAGAGAGCGAGAGAGAGGAAGAGAGAGAGAGGAGGTGTAGAGAGAGGAGAGAGACGCCATGGCTTTAGATTGTGTTCCCCAATCATCTTCCACTCACACAGCCCATCATCCCCACTCCCCCTTCAAAAAAAACAAAGTGCAAGAGGCGAGCGTTGGAAGAGGAGCGTGTGTGGCTGCAGATGTCGAGCAATGGTGGAGGTCTTTAAGGTCTGTAGTTGGATGTTTTGACAAAGAGCAGTGAAGAAAGAAATCAATAAAGTCAGGACTTTGCCAGTCACTGAGCAGAGCGGCGAAGAATGCAAAGCTCCTCTCCAACCCCGAGACAAACTCAAAATGAGCAACCAATAGACTGACACTGCCTCTGACACAAGCCATTTATTAGGCTGGCAGCAGAACATGGTGGATTGCACAGCTGATGGTGTGTATCTGGGGGACCACACCTGAAGAGGAGCTGTGCTGGAAAGAACAGCTTGTGTGGTGGCACCCACTCACAGAAAGTGTGCACTCTGCTGCAATAACCTCCCTGCATGTGATCTTTGTAAATTAACCATACTCCATACATGCAACATCACAACGCACTGCACCCTGACAAAACAGATGTGTTCCAGCTCCATGTTTGCATCATCTGCTCCGCTGAGCTCTGAAAAATGATCACCTCTGTGTTGCTGTTGTGTGGGAGAATGAACTTTGACCTCCCTGCTCAAAGGGCAGAATAGAATGGTGGACTCACAGTGGACACACATCTGAATGCTTTTTATGGTTTGTTTGAGAAAGTAGAAAGCAGAGAAAATGAGTCTGTCATTTCAAACTAGCACAAAACCAGCTGTAAACATTCAGCCTCCTCTTCTTCATTTTGAGAGCACCTCAAAGCCTGAGCAACCACCTAACAGCAACGCTCAGCCAGGTCTGACACCTTAACGAAGCCCAGGATGAAATTCTTCAGTTCACATTTTACTGTTACTGTCTTCATCTTTCTATTATTTTTTTTAACTCCTGTCACGTCTTGTGTAAGTATCAATAATAATAATAATAATAATAATAATAATAATAATAATAATAATAATAATGATAATAATAATAAACCTAAATTTTATAGTGCCTTTCATGGAACCCAAGGTCTCCAAAAGGTAAAGGGGACAAACAAACTGACAAAAAATAACAAAACAAATCAAACCAAAACAGATATTCTGTGTTGGACCTAAGCAAAACATTTAAACTGGCAAAGCTAGGGAGAAAAGGTGGGTTTTGAGTTGTGACTTGAAACTGTGCAGTCTGGGTGTTACAGATTTCAGTGGGGAAAGGGTTCCAGGGGGTGGGGGCAGCCTCACTGTAGGTATCGCACTGCTATCCTGGGAAATATGGCCTAAGATAGGGGTATATTCTAAAAGAAAGTGGAGTTTTTTCAGTCTTAATTATATTAAAGAGCCACCCAGATTTTTTGTTTAGATATTTTATCCATCGCTTCTGTAAAAAGGACTGCAAGTTTTAATGCAGAAATGGATCAAATAGGTCATTCAGTGGTGTAGCTCTCGAAGAATTTGGAACTGAAAGTTATTCAAGAGTTTTTCTTTCCTTTTTTTTTTTTTTTTTTTTGTTGGTGATGGAACACTAAGCTTTATGAATCAAAATAGTTATTTCCATTACATTTTGATGTGTAAAAAAATTGAAAAAAATATTGGTCAAAGCTTCTTTTCATTGTTGCAACCATTTAAAATAAAAGATATATCCCCATTCTGCTAGAATTTAAAACCCAAATGAAGTTCTGTCAAAGATAAAAAACAAACAAAGGATCTGGGCATGACGTGATACCAGAGACAAAAAAAAAAACATGTTAATATGTGAGAAAAGTTGACATTTTTCTGAAGAGTCTTAAATGTATGAGATTTAAATTAAACATTAAACAGGGGAAAGTCTTGTAAACCAGGCTGAAACTGTTATGAATGAACAGGAATCAACACAGAAAAAAAAGTTTAAATTATAAAAATTGTTAAATTTGGAATAAAAATCTACTTTTAAAAGAAATAGATTTGCATATATTTTCAAAGGAAATATGGTAGCATTAAAAGTGTCTAAAAAAACTTAAATTTTACGGTTTTATTTGGGCTAAATTGCAGTAATTGAGCATGTTTCAATTTACAGTTTAAATCTGTATAATTTTTACAGGCGCAGGCAGTTAAACATATGGCCAATGGTAAAACTATCAACAATATACACCATAAAAACACAATTCTGTTATTTTTATGTAGTGTATCCATCTTCACCTCTCTGTCCTTCTTCCACCAATGAGCTGGGTTCTGGAGGAGGTATATTAAAATTAGAGCATACTGGGACTAAGAGCTTAGTCTGGACCTGCACTCAGTGAAACAGGTCCTGAGACCACTTGGCAGTAGACTTTTAAAAAGTGAGCATCTTTCAAAGAGCCAGCAACACTTCAGGAGGTTAGGGAAGAGACAAATGGCTGCTTACGCAGGCCTCTCTGCTCAGCTCACTGATCTTCCACTCTGAGTTTTAGTGTGTGTGTGTAAGTGTGTGTGTGTGTGTGTGTGTGTGTGTGTGTGTGTGTGTGTGTGTGTGTGTGTGTGTGTGTGTGTGTGTGTGTGTGTGTGTGTGTGTGTGTGTGTGTGTGTGTGTGTGTGTGAGAGAGAGAGAGAGAGAGGGAGAGAGAGAGAGACTTCACTTCCTCTGCATAAAATCACATTATCTTACAGGCAAATGAAAGAGCACTGTCTGGCTATGGCCATAGACCAGTGAGTTGTCAAAGACTGTTATGTTTGGGTGAGAAGGAGGAGGAGAGCGCTGTGGTTTTGTTTTTCAGATCCTCAGCTTTCTAATTTTAGGTCTCAAACACCTGCATTAGCGTCTTTGCTTCCAGTGCTTGTATATTGATTGACAAACACAGCAAAGTGACCTCCTCCACCTACCGCAGCCACACGTTTTATGTGACATCAGAGTGGAAAATATGAAGTGAAATCTCTTTGTGTGTGCGGATGTGTTCGTGCGTGTCAGCGTGGGTCCACATCTAACGGGCGTGAGGATGATTCAAAGTGCCATTTGGTTGTGTGAGGACAGCCTTCACAAGCACACACTCGTCATGCAGAAGATGTTGTCATCCTCCGCCTCATTGTTTGTGTAAGTGATGTCTCCGATAAGCATCAAACACGAGGAGGTTTCACCCCCCCGCCACTCTCCTTTGCTGCCTTCCCCTCCGATTGTATAAATTGTCCCCTCATCCTGCAGTCTCACATCGGCTCCATGGTTTGAGAGGAGACACAAACAGACCTGCAGAGGAGAGAACGAGGCTGAAATGAGTCCTGTGAGATCTTTAACCTGTTGCTGTGAATCTGAACTCCAGCACTAAGAAAGGAGAGCCTGTGCAGATAACCATTCACAACCTGTGGATGATGGCTGGTATTGTTGGTTGTTGGTTGGTCAAACATCATACGCGGGAGGGAGGTATACGTCTGCAGAGTAGACTCAGAGTAAGTCCTGAAATCCTACGATACCAGGAGGAAGATCCACATAAGGCAGGCGCTCTTTGTTAAAACTTGAGTACACACTTCTTCATCTTACAGTTTTTTCTTGATGTTTACACACTTTTGCTGAAAGCATGCTTCATACTCTCAGAACTCTACAATTCAAAACAATACACACACAACGGGCAAAACCCCTCATTTCTCCTGCAAACTGAAGCCTTAAATTCAAAACAATGCTAATACTCTCAAAAATGTATTTTGTTTTCAAATGACACAAACAAACCACCATATGAACAGACATTTATAAGAACCGGCTGAACACTGATGTGCTCGGGTTAACACTACAATGAATGTAAAACACTGCTTCTCCATTCATGAAAATGAAATGGAATGGACAAATTCATGATCATGACTGAGGCCTTTACACTGACTAAAGACAGTACATACATAAACTTGTTGCAAAATATTTCAGAATATCGTTGTCATACTCTGAACACACAGGGTAACCCTACCCCCAAAAAAGGAAAAAAATGTACACAGTAAGCGTCCCAACCAACACTATGTCCCACATACAGTGGTTCACATACAAAACAACTGAAGATTTTTTTTTAATTTATAGTTAAAAAAAAAAAAAAAAGCAATCATTCAAACAAAAGTCTATGCTCTCTCTTCTGTTCCGGTCCGGCCACATCGCCTCATCAACATCCCAAGCAATGTTTTCCCTGGACAAGCAGCAGTGAAAATAGTGCCTAGCATGATGACTCCAGCCATGAACAGCATCAACTGCTTTAACCTCCACATGGGCCTTCCATAGCTTAGAGAAGACACATATACATTTGTGGAGTTTGATCAAACACTTGACGTCTCCAGGCAGAAAATGAATCCTCAATAGGACTGAGAAGAATTAGATGTTCCCTTTTTATGCTAAAGCTCTGATTACTGATTGTAAAACCATGTTACAGGTGTTTGCTTATGTGATGAGTCAGTGTGTTTCGTGCGGAAATGTACTTTCCAATTTTTAATGAGAGTGTTTCCTTAATTATTAAACAATATATTTTCTTCACGAGGATTGCGCCAAATGCAGAGAAATGTGCGCAGTGTTTTGAAAAAAAAAGTGTTTTAGAACTGCAGTTTGAGTGTATAGCAGGAATTGTGCTTGTGTTTGCAGTTCAGCAGAACTGCAAAAACAAAACAAAAAAAAAAAAAAAACTCTGCTACATACTACCCTTTTTTTCTAATTGGCCATGTCACCTCAGCCACATCATGAGCAATGTTTTATCTGTTCCCTGTGTTCTGCATACAAACAAAGGAATTTAATGTTTACAGCTACGTTAAAAATAAAAATAGAAGATAAGTTTTATTGTATAAACTTTTTTTCAGACCTTTGGAAAGGATTTCTTCGATTCAGACTTAGAATAATAATAATAACTGAGGATATTGTACTGACCCTCGTTTTGCCACATGACTGAGAAGAGGTGGAGCCAAACCTCATTTCCGCCTGGATGCCCAGAGATGATATTTTCACTTTGAAAATGTAGAAATGCACGGACATAAACCAAGAATAGACATGATTTGTCTCCCTAAGCATGGTCCTGACCTCTGGGACCTTTAACAGGCTGAAGATAAACATGCTGTAGTGTAAGGTTGTTGATGTGACTGTAGCTGGGTATAGGTGAGTACTCCATTAGGCCTGTCTCTGCCTGTTATAATGGAGTCAGTGAAGGCTTATGGCAGGCCCATTACTGCACTAGTCCACACCCCACCCTGATCCACACACACCCAAATATCTCTTCTCATTACTGATCGACCTGTTAGCATTCGTTATCAAAAGCTGTATCCACTCCCCACAGAGTACTTGAGATAGATTTCCCATTTTAGATCAGAGCAAAGTGGAGTCAGCTTCGATTGGAGCCGACATCGGTGGAGTTCTTCAGGGCAAACCAGCTGTGACTGGGCTGATGTGTAGCTGTCACTGTGTCCTGACGTGATATAATATGAAATGATATTGAACAACGCAGCTTTGGCACTAAATTGTTAGCAGGGCTTCAGGTCTGACAGCAGCCAGTTTATGGCTTTAATCCCAAGGTCCTTTAAACCTTGTTTGACATAAATTGAGTTTGGCTTCTTGACAGGAGGAAAAAGAGCAATGACAGAAAAAACACTTTCCACTCCTCTGTCTTGTTTGGTTCAAACGGAAAGTTTTTCTGTCTGTGAAGTTTCATTTACTCCTGAGCTGCAGTAAATGTAGATGTTAATGTCAAAAGAGTGAAGTGGTGAATTCATTATCTTGGCTATCTGTCAAACCCCAGAAGTGCTCTTTTATCCCTCATGGTTCTCTCTATAGTCAGAATAAACAGGCTGATCTTGTTAAAGCTGCAGCCACTCTTGGTTTTTAACATCTGCATTAGTGTTAATATAGAGCTGCATAATACAGGATAAGACTTGAAGATTCGTCTGACTCTGAACGAAGACTTATAAAGTCCTATGACTTCATTACATTCACCTCTGCAGAACAGAAGCCTTTATCTACACATGCATCATCCAGACCTTGAATTACAGCAGTGAAGCTAAACAGCTTTAGACGGTCATCTCATCTCATTGTTAGGACGTTGACATCAGCTAGTCATCTGTGATAAATCTGCGGCGTACAGCTGAATGAAAACCCCTGAACACAGTTCTGAGGGACCCGTTACCATGACTAATGCCCCGACTGACAGCGAAAGATAAGACTCATCCTTCACCTCAGCAGAGCCCATTTCTCAGCAATAATGTTCATAATGGAGTGCTCCGCTGTCGTTATTGTGTGAATAATTTAAATGGTGATTTAGGTTATTGGGCACCGGGGTCACCGCCACAACATCCTCTCGGCCTGATCCAGATGAAATCCTGCCTGACTCTTTGTTTAGATGCTTCTCATGTGGGAGCAAAATGAAACACACAGAAAAGTAAAATGGCTGCAGATGACCATGAGGCAATGATTTGGTGTGTTGCTTAATTAGATGTTCCGGCGACATCTGTTTTTAAGGGGAAACTGCAACTCTGGCACATTAATTCACTTTGTAATGAATGACTGAATGTCAACGCAGGCCGTGAAATCACTAAAAGAGAAGAGTGTGTGTGTGTGTGTGTGTGTGTGTGTGTGTGTGTGTGTGTGTGTGTGTGTGTATGTGTGTGCACCACTGTGATGCTTTTCCATCTGTTTGGCACAAACATTCTCCTTCCAACACTGGCACCAATGCTGCGCAGGAGCCAGAACAAGGAGGGATTCAAGATGGCCTAATGCTGATTGGAATGCTTTTTGAATGGGAAATATGAAACAAAGATGGAGTGGACATTATGCCGCTGAATCTTAGTTAAAGACGCTTCACAAGTGTGTGACAGTGTCATTAATCTTGTGAAATTACAGACAGAGAAACCAATACAACAGAATCACAGGCTGCTGAGTGAAAAAATGTACAGAGAGAAAAAAAGGCTCTGCAGTGTGCATGTGATTCACCGTCTGCATCACATGCACAGAGAAGTACAATATCACACATCAGTATTATGTCTATCAATGCACAAAGGTTTTATTCCTGTGCAAAAATCTGAAATTACTGCTTTTTCTGTTTTTCCAGGTGAAAGTCATGAAACACACCACATTTTCCTCTCCAGCAGGATCAGAACTGGGATGTAGCTCTCTCTCTCTGTGAGCGACTGACTGCAGTCCAGAGGCACCACTTGGCACCTGGAGTGACAGACTGCCATCAGTGTGCAAAGATGCTAATATGAATTCTGATCACTCACTCTTATAGGCAGGGGAATTACTGCCCGTCACCAGCGTCAAGTCATTCTCCACACATGGCAAACTCAGAGGGCACGTTGTAAGATTCAGGTAAATGGAGCTGGAACGACAGTCAGAGACACACTCTGCCTGACACTTTCTAAAATGATAGTGCTACAAGGTGTACTCTGTAATGTCATAAATTGGGAGCTCTGCCCTCAAGATTTCAGTCTGATGAGAAATCTCAATAACAAATTCTTTGCTTTGACTGTTTCTGTCCTTCAGTCTCCTCGCCTGCAAGAGCACAGTGAAGTCAAAGGTTAATTACCAAACAGGAGAAGAGGCAGAGGGGGAGGAAGGCAGAGCATTTATATTTCTGAAAGGTGATAAGTTATTCAGATTATTTTTATGACTGGAACGTCTATCAGCCATGTTTCAACAGGAAGTGGCACAGAGCTGTCTACAGAAATGAGCCATGGAGGGTTAAACTGTGTGTATGTTGTGGAGTCTGACTCAGTGTGACCTATCATCAGATATGTTATGAATGAATCCGATGTTAAGTTATTATCTTTAGAGTATTAGACTCATTTTTATCCTTCCCTGCCCCCACTTTTCTTACCCCACCAATATCTTTTTTTCTTCTGCTGCTAAATGTTGCTTAATTCTTGCACAAAGTGAAGCTATCTTGGACTTTAACGGTTGGCATCCATCTGTCACTTTGCGCATTTCATCTACCAAGGGCACAGGGATGCAGAGGTTTTACATTTGATACATCAAGTAGTTTTTACAATAAAACAAACACAGGTTCTGAAGAGGGTCTCAGCTTCACTGTCCCACAGGAGCTTCTCTGTGTCCCGCTTCAGTGTATGAAGCTGACACACATACTGATTTTCTTCTGATGAACGTCTCTAGTTTGATGAAATAACAACAACATGATGCAGACTAGTCAAAAGTCAAGCTCCGTCAGGTCGCCTGTCCTTAAGAGAGGATAACTGCTTTGAATGTTTATGAGTTTAATGGAGGAGGAGCCATCATTCCTGATGCATTCAGGGGTATTGGAAAATCTAAACGCTGATCGTCTTCAGCGACTCAGCATAGAGCAGATATTATAATAATGTTAGTGTAAACGTTTGATCATGAACAGATTATTTAGCTGCTCTTCATGCAGATATCATGTCATAGAGAGAAAGAACCCCTGCTCAGATTGTGTTCCTCCTGCTTCTGCTCCCTGATTGTTTTTCCTGCTGAAACCTGACTGAGCAATGCTACTCAGACAACTGATGAACTAGAAACTTCAGACTCCTGAATGATTCTCCATCAATTTGCTGAATCTTCATCTTTTTCAAAAGTACAAAGAGGGGAAAAACTTGTTTATTTTGTTTTAAGAAACACTGTTTGCCCAGCAGACTACGCATGCTCTCTGAGCATAGATACTAAGACCCTCAAGGATCTGACTGTGTCGAAGTCACTTTGCTGCATGTCTTTCTTTACCCTCTGCCCCCCACACTTTCTGTCTCTCCTCAGCTGTCCGAAATAATATGGTTGAAAATACTCCAAAATATGACCCCAATTCCAACAAAGTTGGGATGATGTGTAAAATGTAAATATAAACAAAATACAATGATTTATAAATTCTATTCAAATTAAATACACCATTTAATGTTCAAAATGATGAACTTTTTTGTTTTAGTGCAAATATTTGCTCATTTTGAAATGGTTGCCTGCAACATGTTTCAAAAAAGCTGGGATAGGGGCAACAAAAGACTGGGAAAGTTGATGAATGCTCAAAGAACAGCTGTTTGGAATATTCCACAGGTGAACAGGTTCATTGGAAACAGGTGAGTGTCATGATTGTGTATAAAAGGAGCATCCCCAAAAGGCTCAGCAGTTCACAAGCAAAAATGTTGGTCACCAAGTTGTGAACAACTGTGTGAAAAAATAGTCAAAAAGTTTAAGGACAATGTTTTTCTGTTCAGTTGCAAGGAATTGAGGGATTTCATCATCTACAGTCCATCATATAGTCAGAAGATTCAGGGAGAATCTTGAGAAAACTCTGAACATAGTCGGCATGGCCGAAAACCAAAGTTGAATGCCTGTGACTTTTGACCCCTCAGGCAGCGCTGCATTAAAAACCAACATCATTGTGTAAAGGATCTTACCACGAAGGCTCAGCAACACTTCAGAAAACCATTGTCAGTTAAAACAGTTCATTGCTACATCTACAAGTGACAGTTCAAACTCTACCATGCAAAAGACAAAGACAGATACTAACAGAATCCAGAAACTCAACCGCCATCTCTGGGCCGGACCTCAATTAAAATGGACAGACGCAAAATGTAAAAGTCTGCTGTTGTCTGATGATTTCTTTTGGAAGTCATGGACGTGGTGTCCTCCAGGCAAAAGAGGAGCAAGACCATCCAGATCGTTACCAGTGCAAAGTTCAAAAGCCAACATCTGTGATGGCATGTGGGTGTGTTAGTGCCCATTGCATGGGCAGCTTACTCATTTTTGATGGCACCATCAATGCTGAAAGATACACCCAGGCTTTAGAGGAATACATGTTGCGATCCAAGCAACGTCTTTTTCAGGGACGTCCCTGATTATTTCAGCAAGTCAATGAAATCAAGACACATTTTGGGTGTTTTACAACAGCGTGGCTTTGTAGTAAAATAGTGAGGGTACTTGGCTGGCCTGCCTGCCATCCAGACCTGTTGTCCATTGAAAATGTTTGGAATATTATGAAGTGCATAAATACAACAACGGGAACCCCAGACTGTTGAACAACTGAAGTTATCCATCAACAAGAATGTGAAACAATTCCAGCTCCAAAGCTTCAACAGTTAGTGTCCGCAGTTCACAAATAATTGAGTGTTATTAGAAGGAAAGGTGATGTAACACAGTGGGAAACATGAACCTGTCCAAGCTTTTTTAAAATGTTTTGCAGGCATCGATTTCAAAATGAGTAAATATTTGCACTAAACCATTACATTTATCTGTTTGAACATCATTTATCTTGTCTTTGTGGTGTATTGAATTGAATATAGGTTTAAGAGGATTTGCAAATCGCTTCCTTATTTTTATTTACATTTTACACAATGTCCCAACTCCTTTGGAATTGGGGTTGTATGACCTGCAGAGAAACTTTTATTATATGACAGCACTCTAACCACTGAAAAATTAAGTCAGACGATGCTTATTGGTTGGCTTTGTAGGCACCCCTGGAAGTATCTCACCCCGAGAATTATTCAATGATATTGCTGAATGTTTAAAAACTGTAAGTTTGGCATGAGAGCCTGGGCCTCATTCACAGAGGCGGTGGCCTGCTCACCAAGGCCTCTGTTACCTCACCACACACTGCTGAGCCAGTTTGTGACCACTATAACAGATTAAATCCATCATTTACTTGCATTTTAAGAACTCTGGGTGAGCAAGGTGACTAGAAATAAGAAAAAGTGTGAGGTGACAAAGTGAAGAACTCTACCTGACTTAAAAGTCATACTGCCTGTCCCTCTGTCCCTCCATCTTCTCCACCCTCTCCATCCTCTCCACCCTCTCCATCCTCTCCATCCTCTCTATCCTCTCCTCCCTAGCAAATTCTGGCTTCACTCTGGAGAGTGATGATACTGTCTGCTCTGCTAAGACTCTGTCTGTTTGACATCTCGACACGGGGAGAAGGATGTTCCTGTCTGTCTCGTCACATCACAGCCGTCCTGTTTCAGAACCCTCCCATCCGACACCCTGTGATGCTTCTCTTTAAAAAGCTGCCCGTCCATCATAGGCATCCTCCCTTTTATGTTCCCCGCCCGAGAGGGAAGGAGAAAGAGAGGAATCAGCCCTCTCTCAAACACGAGCTGACAGCACTAAGCAGACTGACGTGACATCAGAGGAGCGATGTGCCAGACGTAGCTTTGAATTTCCATAACAGGGTAACACCACAATTATTAGTCACTCAGCAGGACCACGTAGCTCCCAAAACTAGTGGAAATATTCTTGCATTTATTCCCAAACTGCAGATCCATTACGGAGTTACAACTGATCCTTTGCCAACTTCTTCCTGAGAAAAGTGTTCATCATATAAATCATTGTTCCTTCATCAGTCTTTGGCTAAATATTCTGAGCTGTTCTGCAAGAGTCTTAAATTAAATCCCTCACCTTGACTCCATATAAATGTAATACTGTCAATAAGGGGGATATAAATAGATCGGGGTGTAACCATTCATAATCTACCTGAATATTTTAAAAGGGTCTTTTGGGCAAAGAGGGAAGGAGAAGAAAGAAGAGAGAGAGGGGCTTGATCAATCGTCCGAGTTCTGCCTCTACAATCAGAAGTCTGCTAATTGAAACGGTGTGGAGTCGTCAGCAGCCCTAAAGGATGAGCCTTTTCACATCCTTCATGATAGTTCACAGCAGCATGATAAAAGCCTCTGCGCCCTGCTTCTCCTGGTCCTGGACAGTGAGTGAGGGAGAGCTGCTCAGAGGCAGTCTGAGGAGAAACGGAGGGAAATGTTAAGGAGACCTTTTCAGCGCCTGACCCCTTCAGTTTGTGAATGTTGATGTTTTTAATGGAGACATGCCCTGAAAACTCAACAAAACAGCTTGATGAGAGAAGGCCGGCTTCAGCCACAGCTACAGCTTCAGAGAGGTGTGCCTGACAGCGCTCAACATTCATGTCTAATAGAGGGCAATCCATAGAGTTTCAGGAGGATCAGTGGACGTACTTTAAAGGTGGGCTTTCATCACATGTCCACCTTTCCCTGAGCTCTTCTATTTTCAGTCTGAAGCTAATGAATTGGGATCTGGAAAAGATTTGTCTGCAGGCTCACATTGAGAAATGGTAAGAGATTATTTTAGAATGAAGATCAATGACAGAGTCCAAACGGTGTGAGAAAGAGCAGGAGGAGAAGGAGGAGGAGGAGGATGTGCACTAATGTAAGATGAGTGTAATGTGCAACCCAAGGCCAAAGGCAAGAACTTCATCTCACCAATTCTCTTTACAGGAGTGGAAATGACTTGGTGTCGCACATAACAGATTTTTACAAATTAATGAGCAGGGTTATTAATAGGAAGAGATGCATATATTAAACACAATGAGTAAAGGTAGCTTTAATTATGCATCCTTTGTAAAACCTGTTTGACTTCAGCCTCTGCTGCTCAGGTGCTTTTCAGGATTAATCAGAGCCTGAAAAATGGGACTTCATGTTCCAGTCCTCTCATAGACCCACCCAAAACTTTGCACAGAGACAATAAGGGAAGGAAACGTCCATTTAAATGATACTAATAAAGGTGTCTGCTGGCCTGATTTAGCTCTATGTTCACCAAAGTACTTGTGTTTGTGGGATTATTTATGGAGCAGATCTTTAAGTGTCACTGTCGCTGCAGCAGATTTACCTCAAAACCTTTAACATTTTACAGACACTGTGAAGCCCCACCCACCCCAAGAGCCAGGGTCTCTGCCCTGCTCCTTTTGTTGTCCAAGGGGACAGCCGCACTGACAATAGTGTCACCTCTCTCCCTGGGGGGACACCTCCGAGTGATTTGTGGTGGTGGAAGACTGATGAACTGCTATTGCCACCCTGCTTCTTTGCAAGATCAATTCTACATGTAGGAGTGCGCTTTATGAATGATGGAGACCTCCTCAAGCCATCCATACAGCTGCCCAAAGACACAGCCCGGCCCCCACAGCACCTACTAGGCAGGAATAAAGCAATCACTCTTCTCAACAGGGCCATGCATTACACACACCCACACGTACCCACATGAATACACAGATCAGCTCTCACACCAGTACTTGTGTCTGTTTGCAGGGAATACTCACAGTTTGACATCCATCCAGAGGAAATGGAAGAACTTTAGCCAGATGCAGCCAATCGGGGCCCAGTTTGGACCAAGTGACTGTGAATGGGTCTCCTCTTGAGAAGTGTCACTTAGGCCTATGACTGGGAGCATGCCAGTAAGACTGATCTGATGGCTTTGAGGGATCGCTCGCAGCTCACTTCTGAAGGCTGAATAGCATTGTGAGAGAAAGCAGCATACATAGATGTCATGAGTCGTGCCTCCCGCAGAGAGGTTGAAAGCGAAAAATAGAGCGCAATGAATACTTGAGTGTTCTGGAGGCTATGAAATTGAAAGACCCCTCTCTCTTTTTTTGCCAAAAGATTTCAATAGAGAAATAGAAGCAGCTCCAGCTTTTTAATCACAACTTTGAGATTGATCTAGCGAACTTGTGTGCAAATCAATGCAGGCTCGACAGACGTTCCTCTTTTATGATAATCCCAGTGTCAGGAGCAAGAGGAGGGGAATAATGCAGCAGGCTACCTGACAGAAGAGAGAATCACTGAATTTTCATAACATTTTTTTAAAGATATGCAGCCTTCCTGTTCGCAAAAACTGCACACTTTCATCTTTTCTCCAAGTAGAAATGCAGCCCTGTCATGCTTTCATCAGTGCAAAATGTCCTAGTGCTGAAAGCAACACGCCTTTCACCAACTATCACCATGATGTCCTCTCTGTCTTCATGTGATAAAACCAAAGCAGGCTGCGACAGGGTTTTAGTGCAGAGAAAACCACGCAGCTGAGATAACTTCCCCTTACAGTGTGGGCCACAGTGAGCCACGCTGTGCAGGCCATATACTATTTATGGGTTAATCGATACAGAAGCTGGATGACACCATGTCCCCACTACTTTCTGTCATCATGATGGCTCACTAATTTTGGAACGGCTGCTTTCTCCTCCTGCCTTCAGAAGCCTGCAAGACAGTTTAATTTGGCCGTAAAACCGCCAATCATCCAGTTACTTCTTGTTCCTGGGGGAGGTCATGATGGGGGCAAGTCCATAGGAGGAAATATATTCACATAGTTCTCTAGGAGACACTGCTAACCCCTAGCGTCCCGTTAGGGTTGTAATTCCACGCAGTTAAACTGACAAGGACCCCAGCTCTGTGCTCTTAGAGATGAAGAGGCAGGCCTGATCAGGGAGGCCTTTAATTCTTCCTCTCTGACTGAGGATGCTATAGTGTGTGTGTGTGTGTGTGTGTGTGTGTGTGTGTGTGTGTGTGTGCGTGTGCGTGTGTGTGTGAGAGAGAGAGAGTGTGTGTGTGTGTGTGTGTTAGTGTTAGGAAGAGAAGAGTGGAAGAGTGTGTTTGTGTGTGTGTGCTGCCTTTTTTGTGGGCATAATTTTTGAGTTTTGTATCTCAGAGAGAGCACAGATCCTCCACTCTGAGCCTTCCATGTTTCAGTGTGTTTGTGTGTTTCTGCAGCAGTGAGCACCCACACACAGCATGTTTTGGTGTTTGTGTGTTTTTGCTGGCGGGGGTCAGCTCACATCAGAGACAGAGCAGAGGGGAGACCCAGGACCCCTTCTCTGCTCAGATCCTGCTGGCTCCTGAAAAAAGTCAGTGGAGCACTGGAAAAAAAAAAGGGTCATTACCTTGGCACTAAGACTCAAAGCTGCTTCCTTGAACCAGTTTTGATCTCTGCCTGATGTGAATATACAGCAGAATGTGATCCTTTCACTGTGATGAATACTTACATTTTACTGCTTGCTCTAAATGAGCCAAGTGAAGGCCTTTGCCCTACATTTTGGGACAGTGGTGGAGGTCAGATAACACATTTCTGCACCAGTTGTAAAACATAACACATAGGCTGGCATATTTCCCTCTAAATATGTCATAAAAAAGTTGAAGCTGTAACACCTCCAGGGCAATCTACAGTTTGTTTTCAGTATTTTTTTGCCCCTTACATAATGTTCATGATGTTTAGAATTATGTTCAGGCCTTTGTTAAATTATTGTATTTGTGGGACATTAACAGCTTGTGTTGGACATAAACATTGTGAATGTTTATGTTCCCTTGTCCAAGTTTAAGTATGTTTCTTTTACCTGAGTATAATTTTGAGTACACTTTAGCTCCTCTCCATGCCCCTTACTCTCTGCCTTTGCTTTTCTAATGCCTCATCCAAAAATAGTAAACTCTGATCCTGTATCTTTGTCTCTGTGGTGTAGCCATACCCGTATGTGGAACATTGTCTCTCAGATGAGACGCTTCATTTTAGTGGAGGGAACGATGGCTACAATTCTCCACCTGAGCTTCATAGTCACATCTCCAGGTCATGTTTTCAAAGAAAGATTAGAAATGTTCAAGCATGAGGAACTGAGCAGCTGTTTTTATTCACTGGTTGGTTCTTCCTGTTATTCCTTCCCGATCATTTGGAGCTTCAAAAGTAAAAATGATGTTTCTGGCATTGACATGATGTAAATCGTTAGCTGAGTGAGAAGCTTGGAATTGTATTGAAGTTACATTTGAGCAAGAGGATCGACACTTTGACTTGAGAGATCTAGTGGAGTTCTTTGTCCCCTACTGTCCAAAGGCAGACTGTTTATCCAATGAGGTGACCTGTGAAGAACCTTTATTTACATGAACAACACTACATTTACAGTGCCTGCTGTGAAATGCAGTAGTGTCTGTTTTCAATGACAGCAAACCTGTAATGTAATGGAAATAATAACAGATAAATTATGTTGATGATGATGTTGATGATGATGATGATGATGATGAGAATGATTTGATCATCAGAGGGACTTCACTCACAATATGCAAGACTTTGCTCGAAATGCATTTTGATGCTGTTTATAAACTACCATCACGGGCCGATCTTGCTGATCTTGTTGCATGTTTGAATAAAACCAATCATAATAATAATGTTTAGGCACTCGTATATAAATTAAAGTCACAGACAGAAGCTGAACACTTACGGTTAAGTGATAATAACTGGATGAAATAGGGTGATGTGTTCAAACAAAGGCAAAGGCATTCTGAGTTAACATGAGACACATCTGGACACATAATCGGACCTTGATTCAAATGTGTGTGTTCTTAGTTGGTAACTGTCCGCCGTGCGTGTGTGTGTGTGTGTGTGTGTGTGTGTGTGTTACAGTCAGCCAAAAGCTGGTGAGCTGAGCTTCACGTGCACAGCGGAGGCAGGAGGAGAGTGTCGCGCGGTGTCCGCCCCTCTCTGAGAGGTAAAGAGTTAACGGAGGGAGCGGTGGGTTTGCCCATTCTCCTGCTGTGAGTGACGCGATCATCTCTCTTATCCCTCAACTTTGCCTGTTGCCAGAGCAGGCAGCCGAGCCGGACGCTGTTGACACCCTGAACGCGATCCCACCAAAACAGCAGCTCATCTCTCACACATTTCATTCCTTTATTCCTCCGCTGACTTTTCCCAGAGGCTGATCTTCCGGCACCATGTTTTCTAGTTCTTCTTTTTTCCACCGGACTCCCCGATGTTGTGCCGTTTACTACACGAAGGCGTGAATCTCGCTGAGGAGAGGTGGATCTTCCCGGATACGGCGCGGGGGTATATCAAATAAAAAAGAAGACTTTCACGGAAATCCCACGAATCAAAATGCCGAGGAGGAAACAAGAAGCGCCCAAGCGCGCTGCAGGTACGTGTTGGCAACTCAAACGTGCGTTAAAAACCGGTCATTTAGTGTCCTTAAACTGCGGATGTTACCTTTGTTTTGTAAAGCTCACTTTACAGTCACCGCATTTCCGTTTCCACTCTGTGTCCTCCTGCTCTCTAACGATGCGTTTGTCACTCTCAAAGAGCTCTCAGAAAGTGTTGTCTCTGTCAAACACATGGACATTTCAGAGAAAACATGACTGGATCTGTGGGTTCGCTTTCCGCGCCGTGCAGCTCCTCCGGTCCCGTCGGATGAGTTGTAAACTTTTGCTTCCTTTTGTCCCCGGTTTGATCCCCCGACAGTTTCCCAAGCCCCAATCTGCTGTGTTAGAGTAGACCGCTGTAAATAAGCTGTTGTCTTGGTGCTGAGTGCCCGAGGCGTGCCATCAGGGGGACACAAGGGCTTTGTGCGCATTCGATCCGAGCGCATAACTTCTTTGCACAAGCCGGGAAAAAGCGCCTACCTCTGGGCTTTTCTCTTTTCTTGGGATAAGATAAACAGTTTGAGTGTAGACAATGGGGTTTCGTGGGCTGGAAGGAGCTATAATCGACAGTTGCCATGTCTGATTTGACGGTTGATTGATTGGCTGTCATGCGGCTTTGATCTGATCCTTCCCCATTTGCATCAGAAAATCACTTCCCACCATGTGCTGCAGGCCCTTGACGTCACGTTTCAACCACTTTGAAAGGCCCAGTATACTTTTTACTCTCTCTCTCTCTCTCTCTCTCTCTCTCTCTCTGATGGTCAACTGACTCACTAAAAAGTAAAAGGAGGGAGGGACAAAGTGGTTTCAGGATACACGCAGGCTCACACACATTTTTAAGTAGAGAACATCACACTCCCATGTGCACATGCTCACTCGTTCGTTCACTTTGCCTACACTCTCTCTCACACACAAACACACACACACACACAGTGGGCAGAGGAGGCGGGAGGGGTGGGTTAGAGGTTGTAAAAGGAGCCGTGTGCTATGTAATGGAGGGGAGGAATGGGTTTGCTCTGTCAGACCGGGCCGTCACAACGGCTTTGTTTCATGTTTGATTTAATTGTCTCTCCCCTGACAGGCCCATTCATCAATGGCTTTAATGGTCAATCAGAGACAGGCTGAGTGAGTGCTCCCATTCTGTTTAGCCATAAGCTGGCCTGGGCTTTTATTTCATCAAAATGCCCCAGCCTAATGTACATGCTCACTGGCTCAGAGTGGCCGCGGGGAGCACATAAAGAATGACTGAAAGCTTTCTGATTTCAGATCAGTGAGAAGGATGGGCTTTTTTTTCCTCTACTCGTCTCCTCCCTCCTCCCTCCTCTCTCTCCTCTTGTTGCTGTTTCTCTGTTGACGAAAGCGAATAAAGGCTGTAATGTGGATCGTTTAGTGTTTTTAGAAAACAACTTTTTCTCCCTGAAACCATGCTCCTTTGTTCATTCATTCATCTATTCATTTCTTCATTTTTTCATGCTCCCCTTCCACCCCTGTCAGTCAGCCTGTGCAGCTGCAAGTTATAAAGTTGTCAACTGTTCAGTGGCACACAAAGGGTGATGATGAATTGATTGCAGCACAGAGTATGGTGATAGAGAGAGCAAAGAAAAGGATGACAGATGATGGGCCTTGATTAGGGACTTAGGGGGAGAGTCAGCCCACTGCAACCTTGAGACTTGCATGAAAAATCCCCCTCCCGCCTCCTCCACCCTCACACACACACACGCATACACACACACACACACACACTCTGTTCCATTGTCTCTCGACCACACTCTCTCTCCCTCTCCTTCCTTCCTCTGTCTGAGAGGGTTTCTCTCTCCACAGTAGAAAACTTGTTTTGCCTGCTTCATTAGCGTTGCTCCAATTAGCCGTGAGGCTGATGGAGTCCTGACAGGCCCTGTGATTGGAGATGACAAGCTCGGGGTGCCCAGCCCAATGAGGTTTGCCACCACTTTGATGTAATCAACTTGATATTACACAGAGCCGCTCGCCTTTGGTTGTGCTGTAACTCAATTTTCCGCTGCAGGTGACAAATGGGCCTGCCTACCTGGGTCAGGTCTGAGTGCTCTTAACAACCCAGGGCAGCTGGCCACGTAAACAGCCCGGCAAACATGAGAGAGACTCTCCCAGCTGTGGAAATACAGATCTGTTTCCTCTGTGATTATCTTTGCCACAAACCAGGGACCTGATGCTGCTGCCTGAAGTCCAAGTCCCCCAGACAGGAAGTCCACATCAGTCAAAAAACATCCATAATGCTCAGTTTCTAAGGAGTGTCTCACCTGCACGCATTATCTGCACAAATGTGTTGGCATGTTTGTGTTACCCAAAGCTGCATTTGTCAGGCCCCCTGTTCTGACGTGTCCTGTGTTGTGTGTGTGTGTGTGTGGATGTGTGTGCGTGTGTGCCTATGTGTGTGTGTGTGTGTGTGTGTGTGTGTGAGAGTGAAAGAGAGAGGAAAGCTGGACACAGAGAGCTGAGGAGGTCTGATTTGGACTGGACTCCGCAGCAACAGTCTCTTCTTTCTGCAGCCTCAGGATTAAAGTTGCCAGACTGGCAGCCATCACTCACATCTATCACTAAGTGTTTGTGTGTGTGTGTGTGTGTGTGTGTGTGTGTGTGTATGTATGCGGTTTGGCTGTGGATACTGGTGACAGGTCCTGTAACCATAGACCACCTGCAAGGGGTCAGGTCATAATTCCCTGAACTCTTTTGGCCTTCTTGGTCACCATGTCATCTCCTGGTCCTCTCAGCGTTTACACTTCATCCTCGTATTCAGCTGTGGAAACACTCCCTCGTGGGTAGTTTTCTGTTGACTGTTGTAAGACTGGAGCATGTGCAGCATGTCGTGGATGTCTGCCCTAGAGATAGAGCATTGTGTTTTTACCGGGGCCAACACCGCTGTTGATTATTATAGGTCAATTAGGCCGATATTAGATTCTTGGAGCAGATATTTATTTGTGAATGAAAGTGAAAGTGCTAACATCAAAATTTGAATGGTATGAACTCCAACACTCAACTTTGTTTAAATGACTTCAAGTATATATTTATTGAGGAACTTTGAGGATTTTTACGTGATCTTGAAAAAGACTCAACTCTAGATGGAAGCCTGACTGCAATCAACATCTGATGAACAAATAACATCATCAGCGCTGCAATAGGTTATTTCCAAATGCTGTTTTTCAGCTTCCTGATTGGGTCGAGCAGGACCAAGTTGATTCATGGCACATGGAGGTCCCTATGACAACACCAGCCTGCATGAGAGCCAAATAATCCAGTTTTAAAATGATCTGTCATTGGCCAATTGTTGACAATAAAGGCCTGTATTGGCATATCAAAAATGCCAATATCAACGCCAATTACCGGCCTGGGCTAATTATCGGCCCACCTGTCGTCTGCACACACGTGTTGAAGCAGTGTGTAGATAAAGTAAGCTGTTCTCCTCTACTCCCTGTTGTTTGTGTGCAGGGAGTGCGTCCTCGTGACAGCAGCAGGGAGTGATTTTAGACTTAACTGTTGAACCGACAGACGGACTGACAGCGTTCGTAAGCTCTAACACCAGTCCTCCTCTGCTGGTGCTGTTTGCAGGTGTGAGTGCGGCTAATGTTTTGGCCTTGCAGCTCCGTTGCTAATGAAAGTCCCGTTGCTGGATTCCGGTGAGGCTGAGTCATGTCTGTGATCTATGTGTCTGATAAGTGCATACCTAATGAGGCTGTGAGCACTAGAGGAGGAGGAGGAGGAGGAGGGGGCTGACGGAGCGTTTCCCACAGGTATTGACAGATGCCTTTTTGTTTTTGCCATCGGCCCTGACTCCATAAATCCTGCTTGTGTGATGATAACAGTGCCACCCTGCCAGGGAGTGAGTGAAAGGGAGAGAGAATAAGAGAAAGAGGGCAGGGGGGAGGAAGAGGATGATGAAGAGAGTAAGAGTGGGGTGAGGAAATGGGCCCTCTCCTGGTTGGAACACACACTTGGCAGATGTCAGGCCGCGGGGCTGTGCTGTGGGAGAAAAAGAGAACTGTAAGTGCTGCGGCTGTGTCACAAATAGGAAACTCTTTCCCTTTCAGCTCATTGAGCTTGCAGGTTTTCAGCCGGGACCCGTGGCTGTCTGAGGTGCAGGCTTTGTAAAAGTAGTCCCACCACTGTTGTGATAGATGCAGCTGCACTGTGGCGACAATTGGGACAAGCTGGATCGCTCCAACCCCGACTCCCAACCACCCACCACCCTCTCCCCCTCTCCGTCTTCCACCCCTCCCAGAGGAAGCGAGGCGAACGACGCAGCCTGGTTGGATGTGTTCTCTTTTCGGGGAAACTGAGCTGCTCCAGTCTTCAGGGGTCCTGAAACCCAATCCAGGAGGAGAATAGCCCGGCCATGCCAGAGAGCCGATTTCCTTTTCAACAGAGTCATTTATCACTGACCCACCCTTCGCTTCTGACACGGTGACGTGTGTCATTTATCAAACAGGCTTTAGCAGACACACAGAGAGGGAGGAGGACAGGGGGAGCGGAGAAAGAGAAAGAGAGAGTGAAAGAGGGGAAACAAGGCAGAGAGAAGACGCAGGAAAACAAAAAGGAGAGGAATGAGGTGTAGAGTCAGGGGGAAGATAGAGAGGCCACGTCTGTGTGTGTGTGTGAGAGAGAGTTTTTCCAGGAGACTTTTCCTCAAAGCATTCGGGGGGGAGATTTTTTGGAGATGACAGGGAGGATTGAGTTTCTTTGAACTGAGTTCTGATGAGTGACAGAATGTTCCTCCATGGCATGTTTCTGGACATCTGAATGAAGGAGGGACACTCTCTGTGAGTTCACAAGTCTGACGTGTGCTGGTGTCATCTACATCTAATGTATGCACCACACACACACACACACACACACACACACACACACAAACTCAAACACACTTACAGAGACTGTGGAGGTGTGTGTGGCCATATGGCATCGATGTTTTATGGCCTACGACACACACACACACACACACACACACACACACACACACACACACACACACACACACACACTATGTGTGTGTGTGTGTGTGCGCACGCATGCGCTGCTCCCTGATGAGCCGAGCTGACAGGTATCACTCACGCTGCAGCAGCCTGGCCTTTAAATGAACCCAGGCTGCTCTGCTCTCCCGTGGCCCTAACAGGCTCTCTCCAAGATGGATGCTTCTTTAAAAATCAGATTAATGATGGATACCAGGCTTATAGTGCCATTCATCATGAAGAATATTATTTAGGCCGGCCGTGTATGGCTGTAACTGGAGAGCTAGGACGAGGAGAAGCACGGTGGAAAGCCTGAGACAGACACTCACTGTGTGATGGATGGCTGAGCGCTCTCTGAGTGTTACTAGACACCAGCGCCGCAGCAGCAGGCCATAATCAGATAGCCCAGGGATGTTTATCCCGCAACTACACTACCCAGATTGCCTTGCCTGAAGGGTTGCTGTATGAAAGGTACAGTGTGTCATTATTATCTTTAAAAGTTAGCTGAGAGATGAAAAAACTCTTCAAACTGAGGGAACTGTAATTATACATTATATAATGATCAATTGCATCTCACAGTTTTTCCAAAAGCTTCTTCAGCCTAGCGTTGTAAAAGACATGACAGTGTACAGTAAATGGTCAGGGCGAGGCCGCTTTGCTGCTGAAGAGAAGTGAGAGAAAACAGTGGTTTAGGTTTTGTCCTCTTCTTGCTCTCTCTTTCTGTCTCACACCTCCTCCCTGTCCTCCTCCCACATACTCTGTGATTTATGGTGGCCATCCATCTTCAGACTGCGTCCATCACCTCTTCGTTGCTAGGAGATCATGGCAGCAGCTGTGCATTGTGAGCAGAGTTTGGTAGTCCTGCTCCGTAGACTTAACTTTATTCCCGTAACCCCCAGCTAGCACTTAAAAAATTCAACTTTTCATACGTACCAGGTGTTATTTTTAACTCATATCACCGTTTGCTGCTTAACTTTGAGCCAGGACTCGGTTATCATTTATGATATTATTATTATTATTATTATTATTATTATTATTATTATTATTATTATTATTATCAAGACGATGTAACTCTTAACCTTTATTTTCTTATCAGCTGTCTTGACATCCTCAGCCTCATGACATTTTCAACAGAAATATTTACTGACCATCCTTAGTCTGCACCTTGAAGTGATGAGAGAGCTGAAGTCAAAGATAAATTATGAGGATGATTAAAGTTAAGTTCCAGTTCAATCCAGGTTCTGAGATCTCTCCACTGGAGGTGAGAGCAACATGACCCTGTCATTAAACTGATGATTGTAAACTGTGCTGTGAGTGACTGGGACCCTCTATAATTAGCCCAGTTTGAGCTCAGGACGTTTACAGCTGACAGATACTACCCAGCCTTTTTCTCTTTTACACCCCTGTGTTCACGGTAAGTTACACAGTGTTAAGAATATTTCTGCAACCTTTAAAGAAAAGGCCCCTGAAGAAAAGCTGGAGCAGAGTTCAGCCATGAAGATAAGAAAGTCAAAGCTGTGATGAAAGGAGTCCTATTGCAGAAAGAAATGGGATGAGTGATAAATAAACATTATCACAGGGAATATATTTTTCTGAATTACCTGAGACTGTTTTCTGAGTTCCAAACATTCATAAATGAAACCCCTATTTTTTAGCGTAACTGAGCTGCCGGAACTACACTAGAATAAATTTAAAAACAGCAAAAAAATATCTAATTCCTGACACACTAGTCTTACTAGATTTAGAATAAGCCAACTGATATAACCAGTTTAAGAAATTGTCTGATTTGGGGCGCAGATGGCCTAGTGGATATGGCTGCACACTAGGCCATCTGCCCTCGAGCTCCCGGGTTCGATTTCTGCCTGTGGCCTGTTTCCCGCATGTCATTCCCCACTCTCTACGGGGAAAGGACGAGACAGGTGACAGGAGGAGGAGATAGGTTAATTTCCGTCTTTTCGGGGTTTTTATAGAAATTTTTTTTTTTTTTTTTTTCAGACTAAACTTCCACACTATTGACACGGACTAATTTTTTTTCTGCTGATAGGATAAGAACAGTGTGGGTGATACAATCATTTTGTTAGTTTGTTTACCTGAAATGTAAGTGAGGACATGAGGTGTTGAGTGGTGTGATGGAGATCCTTAAATATCTGGGTAATGTTTTCATCCTTAAATGAAATAGTTTTCCACTTTTTATATTCCTTTAGAAGCATTTTTAACTGAACACATGAGATCTTTTTAAGGCATGTATCTGGTTTTATCAGGACTTTTTTAAGTTCAAAAAGGAAGAAAAAACATGATATCTTTTAGTTTTTAGTGTTTCTTTTAGTGATAATTGTTTAAAGTTTTAGGATTAGGTATCCGTGTTTTTGATTTTACTATCACAAAAAATTTTAAAAAGAAGAATCACCAAGCATGTATGCTGAGACAAAAATATGTAAGATAACGTCCCAACTCTGCTTTTTTTAGTCATGATTGATTTAAAGAGGAGACATACTCTTGTGTTTTGTTCAAAGTCTAACCTGTCCAAATCCAGAGTTTGTCCTTCCTTTATTCCAGAATAAATTCAAACAGTAGATTCCAAAAAATTCAAAGCATATGCTCAAATCTCTTTTTTTTTACTTTGTTGCTTACTCCACTCTTATCTGAAACAACTCTACTGTCCTGACCCATCCTTCCACAAAGGCTTCAGCCCCTCCACCCACTGCCTGAAACCTTCAGTTTGTCCTAGTATCAGGTCTCCTATAATCTGAGAGACACACATTTAATCTCTTCCATATCCCTTAATTCTATTTCTGTTTCTTGTGATTCTTCAGACTGACATTTTTAACCAAAGCAACTGGAATGGCTCAGTTTCTCCATATTACCAACCCCAACAATGAGTCCACAAATGGCAAAATTTCAGGTATAACAGGTGAAAATGAATTATATATATATAGCTCTGGAAAAAATTAAGAGACCAGTGCAAATTTTCAGAAATCAGCATTTCTACATGTATGACAGTCATTCCATTGCAGTGTCTGTTGAATTCCAACACAAGCACATCTGTTTCTACCTAATAAGGTACTGATGAGGTGATCACCTGAACCGAATCTTGTCTAAAACCATTGCTGTGGTCACCACTCTCCTCTGTGAAAGACTGGTGGAGAACGTGACAAGCAACAAGAGATGTTATTGCAAGTCAGGGTTATTCTACCAAATATTTATTTCTGAATACTTCCTAAGTTAAAACATTAGTAATGTGTTGTTTAAAATTGAAAATGAACTTGTTTTTTTGCATTATTCAAAGTCTGAAAACAGTGGGTATTTTGGGTATTTTCACCATTTTTCATTTTCTGCAAAAACAAATGCTCTAAATGACAATATATGGGATTTGGGAGTGATGTTTTCAGTAGTTTGTACATTTAAACAAAAATGTTCATTTTACTCAAAATAATGACCTATAAAAGCAAATTCAGAGAAACTGAAAAATTTGCGGTGATCTGTTATTTTTTTCCAAAGCGGTACACACACACACACACACACATATATATATATATATATATATATATATATAAATACACACGTAGATATACATGTACATTTGAAAGGATATTTTTAAAGGGTAATTTTCCAATTAAAGAAACACCTTTTCTATATATGTTTATGTATGTATATATATATATATATACACATATATATGTGTGTGTGTGTGTGTGTGTGTGTGTGTATAAAGGTGTTTTTTAAATTGGAAAATTATCTCAACTAATTGACTGGACTAACACGTTAAGTTTGTCTTGTTGCCGTGGCATTAAAATATATATATTTTTTGATTTGATTTTTTTTCTCATTTTAACCAAACCAAACCTTGTTTATGTCTTCTGTCCAAAATTTGACATAATCTGTACCTTTCAAGTGAAAGTGACTTATGTTTATTCCAGTCAGTCATTTTGAAATATGAATTAGACAAAATGCTCTCTTATTTCTGAGTTTTTGAAATGTACAGCCTCTATACATGGGGTACACTTACATTTTGAATGCCCTCGTAACTCAAGTGTGTGCTATTCAGATTCTAGGAAAGCATAAAACACATGATGCATCAAAAAGAGGTGAACTGAAGTAAAAGGGTATTATTTTTCTTAGCACCTTAACACACTGAAGCTGTTCTTCAGACTGCAACAACCTCCTGAATGATGTGAATTTGCACTTCTGCCCCTGGTTCTGCACCTGTGGAAGCTTTTTTTGTGGCTTCATTGTTTGTTGTCCCTTCAGATTATGGCGTATTGTGGCTGCCTGAGGTTTGAGAGCAGCACTGCGACTATGGTCAAAATGTTCTTTCGGAGCCTCAGGTGTTTGTTGCTGGTGGTGTGTGGGTTAAATGAGCTGAACTTTGAGGCCTCTAAAAGCTCTGTATGAGCAGTCTTTACAGCAGCATAAAGCCAAATCTTTTTTTGCGTCTGTCCCTTTCTATTTTTTCTTCCTCTCGCTCCTCTTCCTCTGTGCATTGACAAGGTTCAGCCCTAAGCTCTGCCTGGGGCCATTATGATCTCTCTGTTTTTCCCATCTCCCATATCACACATCCTGCACTACAATCGGCGGACACAATGTATTCACAAACTCATCAGGGGGTAGAGAACACACACACAAATAAAAACTGACAAAGACATCCCTGATCCCTCAGAACTGGGTCACCTGTGCCAGCAAAAATGTGATGCAGAGTTAAACCTGAGGGAGGGGGCAGAAAATTAACTCCTTTGGTCCGCTATGTGGAAGTGTTGTGTCCAGATTAATTCCAATTTCAGATGACCACATATCACCTGTTTTGCATTTTCTCATGGGATTCTGAGTCAGTCTGTTAAGATCAAAGAAAAGCAGGCAAAGAGCTAAGTTTGATTGAGTGTGCAGCTTTGACAAATGTGTACAACAGAAAGGCATTTTAGGTATGTTACTGATCTGCTGCTGTTTTGACAGAATGGGGCTGTTTTGGGCTGAATTATTCTAATCTATTTAAAGAGTTTGGGGCTGCTGGGAAACTTGAGAGGGAGTGGAAGCAGGCGGTTTGATTGAGACTGAGGTGACTTCCCATCCTGTAGTGTTCTGAGGCCGTTTCCTGTCAGTAAAGGCCCCCTGCTGAGGAGCTGTGTTGGTTTAAGGGCGTCAAGGTCCGGTTCAAATACTGTACACATGTCAGGGAGCACTCATCATGTAGAGACCACTTCAACTCTCTCCTGTCTGCAGCCTCCTGATCTGATCTCCAGCTGACTTTAACTTTAGTTTGGTGTCATCTGATCAAAGGTCCTGGCTCTCTGTCAAACCTCCTCCCTCCTGCCCTATAACTGGACAATACGACTAATATGCTTCATTACTGTTTCTATTCTCATGAGCACAGGAGTCTGCACTCTCTGAACTTTCTTTTCCTGTTGCTTGATTATCTTGTTGTCTTTTAAATGCCATTAAGGTCTTTTAATATCTTTACAGTGAGCTATAAGGGACCACCCATACAGATCATTTCCTAAACCCTCCCTGGGTCACAGTCTCAGTACACAGAGGAACTCCTTATTAATACAGTTCAATTTAAAAGTCATCAAGTGGATCCTGAAGAAGGCAAAATTTTCTCTAGTTATATTGTCTTCAACTTTTTATAGAGATGAATAATCTGGATGTTTAATTCATAATTCTTACCTGGAGGGGCTGTGTTTGGGTTTGTTTCAGCAGACCAGGGGGGGGTAAAAAAATCGATTCACATAAGTATCGGGGTATTTTACCTCACAATTTCAAAATTGCTTTTTTTGGTCAAAAATCGATTCATTTTTCAAATGTAAATGCCCCATTTGTGTGTGCTCAAGACATTAGGAGCATAGAGCGCTGGAATGCCGCACCGTCTAAGAGGAAGGCTGTTGGTAGTTGCACCAAACAAGCAACCAAGCAGCAACCTCCGGTCTGAAAAAATGAGACAAAACGGAAGTGCTAAAAAGCTGCTGTTTCTTGAGTACTGCTTGAGTCTGGCTCTGGGAGTACCAGAAGTCACGTACACACAAAGCCAAAAAAGGTTGTTTTCTGAGCTAAAATTAGCGTATTTAAAGCCTGGTACAAAACCTGTCTCCCTCCTGGATCACTAATATTGCTAACAGCACACACTGTGAGAGGGTTGAATTTTTTTCTAACTTGGTCGTTCAGAAGATATTGAAGAGCATATTGCAGGTAAAAAAAAAAATTGGATAAACACTTGATATGGTCTGAAAGTAGTAGTAGAATAAGTCAAACACTGATTTTTTTAATTAATCGTGACAAAAAGGCACAAATTTAGAGGATGAAGTAGCTATTTTCAGTGTCCCTGTTCAAAAAGCTACTTCAACCTTCGCCGCGTCATTTGACGTCATCCAGGGGACGAGCGTTCTCCGCCTCCGCTCTGATCCANACTTAAAGAGCATATTGCAGGTAAAAAAAAAAATTGGATAAACACTTGATATGGTCTGAAAGTAGTAGTAGAATAAGTCAAACACTGATTTTTTTAATTAATCGTGACAAAAAGGCACAAATTTAGAGGATGAAGTAGCTATTTTCAGTGTCCCTGTTCAAAAAGCTACTTCAACCTTCGCCGCGTCATTTGACGTCATCCAGGGGACGAGCGTTCTCCGCCTCCGCTCTGATCCATGTGTTTGAGAGGAGAAAGTGAGTGAGAGCGGGGATTTCGAGTCGTGTTTCTACAAGTTTTTTGATTTGATTTGATCGTTCATTTGGATGTTTTAATGATGCATTCTTACTCTGGATGCAAAAATAGCGACTTAGCAGGACATCGAGTCGATCTTTTCCCCAAAAGGAGGAAAGAGTTAGCTTCCATGCTCAGGTTCGTTTCCTGCAGCTGAAGAAACGGGACTTTATCTCTACATCGGTCACTGAAAAGCGATCGTTTGTGGTGACAGGGAGACTATGTTCCTGGTTTTATTATGGAGTTAAGGATCGGATAGTGGAGCCAGGACCAGGTGAGATGATGGAGGTGAAGCCGCAGACAGCGACAGGTTCAGCAGCAGCCACAGCCCGGCTCCAGGTGTCAGATGTAAACAAGGATTTATCAGAGATTCATCCCGACAGAAACGTCATCTGAGCACTGTAAGTCTCGATTTATTTATTTTACGACCCTGGATTAGTGGATATACGAATTTTAACGGGTAGAAAAAGTGTTTGTTGAATATACGATATCGCCGAAGCCGGTGCTGCATCTCTTTTCTCACTCTCGCGGAAAACCGTAGTTCAGATTTGGCGTTTTTACAAGTTTTACTCTTCCAACGGACTGATTTGTGATCGGCACCAAACGCAGTACAGACTTTTTAAGTTAATGTTTCTGAGTCCAAACTTTAAATACGCTGATGTGAACAGCATCAGGCTCCATGTCTGCAGCTAACGCCGTCACTCACCAGGACTCGCGCTCTTCTCCTCTGGTCCTCCTCACTCCTCAGCTCCCTGCTCTCCTTTACCCGTTATTCCTCCTAATCCTGCCCTGTTCCTGCTCTTCATTTTGTCTAAAAGTCCCATCATTTTAATCCTGAGGACCCTCATATGTATAGGAATGCAGATTTTCTCCTTTTCATTAACAGCAGTAACAGTCTGATCCATGTTCACGTTAAACTGAGGAGTTTTCAGCAGTTTCTCCCCTGGATGACGTAACAGCACGATGCCGGTTTTTAATGCGGAAGTTAAAAAAAGTGAACTAAAACATCTCCAGCAAACTCTGTGGTTCACAGATTTCAAAAATTCCTTTGGAACATTGTTTTTGGGCATCTTTCCTATGATTTTAGTCAAAGTTGTGTTTAACCTGCAATATGCTCTTTAAGATCAGGGGCTTGCCCAATTGAAGCCACCGCTCAGATCACGTGACTGACGGGCGCCTAATGGCTGTGAGTTTGGGCACTCGTCATTTGTCCCAATTCCAATATGGCCACGCCCGTCGTTTTTGTTTCAAAACGCGGCTGCAGTAACAGACCAGTGACTTTGCGGAGACTGCATCCATCATGTTTTATACAGTCTATGCAAGCAACATGTGAGTGGCTAGTGTGAGAGCCCAGTGGTCAACAACATGGACAGAAAATGCCACACAGCAGTGTTGTACATGAACGAGTGCTCTCTGCATTCCGTCTCCGCTGCGGTGCGTGTTGGCTGCCTGTTACGTCCGTTAAGCCACAGTGCTGGTGTCGTGAGATCGAGGAGTCCCTGTTCTGCTCATGCTGTCATTAGTCTTTCTTCATTCATGTTGGGCTGGAGAACCCATTTGGAGATGTAGAATTGCTATTCTTTTTCTCTAAATGGCCCTGGTAAAACTTTAAACCTGACGACTTCTTACGTGTCTCCGCTCATTGTGTTAATCAATGTAGTCAAATTACACATGATCTAGCTTTGACAAGGTTTGCTTTATTTTGAAAGTCGCAGCCTTTTTCGATGGTTTCCGAATACCACTTCCTGTCCCGCTCGCTCTTTCTTACGCTGATTTATGCATCACTTCTAACTGACTAAGTACAATCTTAGTTTACATTTCCATGACTTGTTTTGTGTTTCTTACAATTTTTGCCTGCATATTTTCCTCAACTTTTTTAAGGAGCAGGACCCTGTTCTTTTACACAATTATTGCTTTCTCTGAATTACATGAAATGGCAATAATAATCATAAATAGATAATTTGGTTCATGGAGGCTAAAATCATGAATATTGCATCCACAGTTTGCCTTGCTGCACTTTTTTTACTTTCTATCCAATAAAACACATTGTTTAAGTCCCAAGACAGTTCTGCAGTCTGACATGTCGTTTTGTCGAGTTGCAAATCTTGCACAATAAAAGGCTCTATGTTCTAAATACAACAGTCATGCATTCTGATTCCTTAACTTCATTAGAATTATGAGAGCCACGTCTTTGTGAACAGCAGCATTTTGCAGGGCCATTCAAACCTGTGGTAATACTAGTATGTTGTAGTCTGGACAGTGGACAACAATGTTCTACAATATTCACTCCTGATGACAGTAAAATATGTCGTTCTGAACCAATTTACTGCAGTAACAATTTCCCAAATTATTAGAAAATGAGGTTAACACCCAGTCATGCATGGAAAAAAAAACATGAAATACTGTGAGAAGGATTTAATATGAAAAATACCATGATATAAATTTTTGGTCATATCGCCCAGCCCTACATCACAATCATTCAACCTTTTCACTGATGTAAAAAAAATGAACTGAAAATCGCAAAAATCTGCAATATAGTAGAATCGCAATGTAAACCGAATCGGCACCTAAATAATTGCAAAGAATGCCAGTGAAAGAGAGCAGCTCCCTGTGCTTGTCCTGCTCAGGTTTCACAAGCTTAGGGTGTTTGTGGTCTTTCTCTGCAGCTCTGATGTGGACACAGTGGAGTTAGATTTATTTGTTTGCTCATGAATTCAAAAGATGAGTATTGTCTTTTTTATCAGGTGTTCTTACTTGGTAAGAAATTCAGTTTAACTAACTCCTTCTATCGAAGCTGATATGTGGCATAAAACCAATATTTTCTCCTCACATTCTCCTAATCTCTGGTCCGTCCTCTGTAGTTTTACTTCTGCAATATGCTTACTGTTTGTCTGCATTTATTCATCTGAATGAATGTGAGCTGTGTCACTGTGTATGTTGAAATGATACGCTCTTGCACTCTTAATGATCAGAACAAATGCTTTCTATCACTGACTAAAAATTATTCGATTTGAAGTGCTTCTGTTCTATATTTTCTATAGATGCATGCAAGGCTGGGCGGTATGACCAAAAATTCATATCACGGTATAAATTGAATCCTTTCAAGGTAACGGTATCTATCACAATATAAATGTTGTGGTGCAAAATTTATAATGGAAGTGTTTCTGAATGGGTTTTGTAGTCTCTTATCAAAGCTAAGTTGATTTTAAAAAACAACAAAAAAGCATATAATGGAATTTTAATGTAAAAGCATTTATCATGCAGAGGAACAACAGAAATAAGGATAGTGCCTCAGAAGTACAAAATTCTTCAATAATTCAAAAATAAAGTGGATATTGTAAACAGTACTTCAAGTAAGAGAGGTTTTCTAGAAGGCAAATGGCAAAAACAGTGAAAAGGTTCTGTAATCCAAAATTGTGCAAGAGTTACCACACATCTTGAATATGACATTTTTCTGCTCCACATCCGACTTTTTGAACCCGAACCATGTACAAATCACGGAAGTAGCACTTTTTTTTTTTTTTTGACTAGTTCCTCCTTCTCCGCCGTCACTGTGCTTGCAGCCATTTCCACACAGAGGCAAATACGTCACGCTGCCCCGACATCGTGACGTCACGGTATGACAGTAGAGCACAAATCTCTACCATGGGCCAAATTTATACGGTTTCTACCGTCATACCCCGTATACCGCGCAGCCCTAGATGCATGTTTTTAAGTCATCACCCATCATTTGATAGCTACTACTATCAGGGTTTGTTCATTAGTTTTCAGCTTTTAAAAGTGATAAATGTGGTCTGTTCTCGAATACCTGACACTAGACCCATCCATTGGCCCTTACCCAGCATCTTCTCTGAAAAAAAAAAAAAAAATTAAACTTATTTAGTACAACAGCAATCCAGTTTTCCCAACTAGTCACACTACATCACCCAAAAGGACCTTTTGGGTCTGGTATTCATGGATTGTGTGATTAAGGTATGTTTTCAGGGTATCCATCTAAAAATTCAAGAAGTCATGAATATATTTATTCCAGTAGGATAATAATTCCAGAAAAAAAGAAAAAAAAAATGACTGAAAAGAAAACAACAGTAATAAGCAAGATGGGGTTTTTTTTAATCTCTCTCAGAATTATTAAGTTGCTGGGACCTTCATGCAGTGTTCCTTCAGATGGGCGAAAAGCAAAAATAGCCTCATGTTTCATGGTATTCTTTTACAAGCTTTGGGGAAAAAACATCAATTTTATGCTATAATTTATGCTTTTACTACCAAACACAGATATGTCTTTTTGCATCAACTCTCTTGGTGAAACAAGGATTTAACTTCCATCCAGTCCCTTTGATGAATCATAATCAGTGCTTCTACTTAAGAAAATAGAGAAGAGGGGGGACACATCTCGGAGTCTCAGTACTTATATGATAAATTAACTTTTCTTGACACCATCGGGACACAAAACATTCATCCTCAGAATAATTTGACCATGACACACCTTGTTAAAGTCTTTTTAACCATTAAAAAGTTTATTTTCTTGGTCTTGCAAAAAAAAAATAGTCCAAAATTATTGAGTTTTTCCAATAATTCAGGAAACACTTGAACTTTGTGCTTTTACTACCATCATTTTCAGGTCTAAGAGATGAAGTGGTGCCATGTGAATTAAAACATTTTTGAGAGAAATCTTCCTGAATCTCTAGCTAACACACATCAGCTTGTTTCAGTGTAAAACACACTAAGATGAATTTCCCCCACAGAAAACTCACCTCAGTTGAATCGGCACACCTTTGGCAGACTGCTCTTCCTTTTTCAGAGTCAGAGTAGTCATTTGAGTGTGAGGGTCAGACACAGGTAGAGATTTTAATGACACATCCTGTTTACTCACTGCTGTGGGTGTGAGCCAGGCCGCAGACTGTTTTCCCAGCTGTGGAGACCAAATTATTCTCTATGGTCATCAGGGGACAGCATTGAGAAAGGAAGAGGACTTTAAATCCAAGATTTGCAAATATGATTAATCATAATTTTCATGAAAGTACCCCACTGTTTCCTGTGCCATCACTCTATCATGTGAAAGCTTTTGAAACAGCCTCAGAGACAGAGGAGAAATAACACAAAGAGAGAGACAGACAGAGACTTAGAGACAGCTCTAGCACCTTCCTGCTTAATCACCCCATGGTCCATGTCCCCAATGCATGTCCTCAATGTGTGTCTCTGCCATTTCTGTTGTTCCTGATGGTCGGAGCAGCTCTGCAGTATTTCTATCAGATGATCTATCCCTCCTCGTCTGCAGCCCTGATGTTTATGAAAATGACACTCCACAGGAATGCCTCCTGCATGCCAAGATGTCACTGTCTTTCCTCATCGCTCGCATCTGCATGTATGTATGAGTGTCTGTGTGTTGAAGGGGGTTAAACCAGTGTGACTGACTGACTTTGCTTATAATTAGACGTGGGTTTGAGGTGGATCTCCAGGTGAAATGTGTGTTCTGAATGCAACTGTGGGATTATGTCAGCTCCATTTTTGTGTTAGCCAGGCCAAGAGTGAATGTGCACCTCATGACACTTGTACAAAAAGAGAATCAGTGACTAAACCTAATGATTCTGGTCTTTCTGCCACATGGTATCAGGTAACTTTATCACGGCAGGTACACACACTTTCCCTTTCTTTCTCTCTGTCCCTCACACACACAAACACAAACGCGCACACACACACACACACACACATAAAACAGAGAAAGTCCCAGATCAGCCTGCACCATATGCCCTGATATTAGTTAAGACTGCATCCAAGAGTATTGTGGTATTCATAATGCTCTGCTCTTTTTTCATTCTAAGGGAGCCTCTACCCTCCCATCACCTTTTATTAGCTTGATAAATCACCTCTGTTGTCAGTCAAGCCAGGGAGAATAATTGGATGTGGTTGTCGCCCTGTGTGATGGATTATCAGTCATTGGGGATTAAATTAACAGATAGTGCTCAGACATAATGGTTTTTGTTTTGCATTTTAAATTGCCTGGGAGCATGGCTGGAGCATGTAGGTTTTATAACAGGCTTGGTTTGGACTCCTCTCTGTGCCGCCTAAGCTTAATGACAAATCAGCAATAACCTCTGGGACCGCAGCTTTGTCAAATGAAATGTAAAACATTTACCACCAAGTTCATGCTCACAAAGGGGCCGCAGAAGGCCTGTGAACATGACAACAGCACAGAAAATTTGACCAAGCACTAGCTTGATGAAATATGTGAAATATTCTCCTAGTGAGGAAGAGGAAGGTGACCTGACGAGCTGGTCAAGCAGTGTGCAAGTTGCCTGTTGCAAGCTGCCGTGTGACCAGCTAGAGAGGATAGAAAGAAGTTAACTACCTCATCCTGGCTGCATTCCCTCTTTCAAATGAGAATCTGACACAAGAGGAGGTAGGAGCAAGAGAGGAAGAGTGGGTGTGTGCAGCCGTCCAGGGCAGTCAGATATATCCTTTGCGTGTTTGCTGGAGCATAAGCGATTTACCTCCTCACCCCTTTCTCTATCTCCCCGCCCTCTCCCTCACTCCCTCCCTGCCTCCACGTCCACATTATCATAATTGTGTCCAGAACATGAGCGGCCAGGGAAGTGATCATGTCATTTTATTTACACCCTGCTTGGCCCTTTTTACAAACGACATGCCACTGACTGCCAAGCGGACTGGGGCCCGACGACATCTTTTGATCAGGGCTGTCGGGGTCTATCAGCGGAGAATGGCAGGTAATGGATACCCAGTGACACACCAAATCTCCGGGAGGATGGAGAGTGGGCCGCACCTGCCAGGTCTCCATTAGACCGAGCTCTCAGTAGGGCTGCCTGCTGACTCTGCCCCCAGGGCCCAAATCAGACCAGCATCAGCCACATGGCTGCCGAGAGATTGGCTGTTAGCACTGGAAATGAGTTATTTCAGCTATGACATTTTTGTTTAGACTGGAGCTGTGTGTGTGTATGGGGGGGGGTTGAAAGATTTAGTCACAGTGCTTGTCCATGTGTGTTTGTGTGTGTGTTTCTATACTACAGCTTTACCTGTGGCTTTTCCCTTCAGCATTTGTCAGGCTTTACAGATTGTTCACCCACGAACCCAGAGCTGTCTCAGCATCTGCTTTTTTAAGGCTGTGTTTGTTTTCCTGGAGTTGAGCAGTTTTATGAGCAAGGTGGACAGGAAATGAGGGAGGGTGACACTGCAGAAGTCAGGGGTGAGCTGGTGCTTGGTGTACAACCACAGGAGACACAGGTCTGTGTGAGTTTGTGTGGGTAGGGCAGTTCGCCTGCACACACACACACACACACACACACACACAGTCACAAATGAATGATGTAAGCAGTAACACACTCAGTGACTGAAAGCTCACTCAGAGCCATGATTCTGACAAGGCTCAGTTTTTAACCCTTTCCTCTTCCTCCTCCTGTAGCTTATGTGTGATGTGTTGGTGTGTGATGTTGCCACCTGCTCAGACTTCCGAGAGTCGGATAATGAAGGAGCTATTGAACTCACGTCAGCCCCAATGACACTGTGGGTGTCTTTTTTACACGTCAGCATATCTACAACACAACTCTGATGTCCCTTTCTTTAAAGCTTCAAGATATGCTCTGTGTGTGTGTGTGTGTGTGTGTGTGTGTGAGAGTGTGTTTCTGTGTGTGTGTGTGTGTGTGTGTGTGAGAGCGGGTGTTTTTGTGTGTATGTGTGAGCGTGTGTTTTTGTGTTAGCGTGTTTTTTGTGTGTGTGTGTGTGTGTGTGTGTGTGTGTGTGTGTGTGTAATCAGAGAAGAGGCAGATGAAGAGGCGTCAGACATATTAACTGACAGATGGAGGTTGATCCAACTCATTTATTACCCCAGAGGAGAATGCCACAGTGAGATTGGGCTTCATTAATTTCAGATTTAGTTTTCATTTCAAGCTGTTGCGCCCTGAGATAAATAAAATGGCGCATTATGTTTTTGCCAAGATATTTCTTTTTTGTTTTCCTCCAATAGAAGGAGTGAAAAGAGGGGAGGCATAAGTTCCGTGTGGCTGGGGTAGTATATAAATACAGGCTCGCCTAGAGGAAAATAACACCTCAACGGTTGATGAGGTGAAATGGGATGACTGTAATTTCTCAGCTCAGCTTTAAAGGCTCCCACACAGATGGCTCATTTATCCCTGGGAGTCCTCGGGCACACATAGCAGGGAAACTTTTTCTCCAGTTATTCTAACAGAGTGTGTTCACTCCCTGCAATTTAACTCCTCTCTTTCTGTCTCCCTTTGTCTCCATTCTCCTTGCAGCCTACTCTCCAGAGGACCTAGCAGAAACCAGGATTGAGGAAGAAGAGGCAGAAGCCAATGACCTGGCCTCAGCCCCCCAAGATGACCTCACCATGAAGGATGAGTTTGTGGAGCAGGGAGCGGGGCCCCCCAAAGAGAGGGCCTGTGAGCAGGAATCGGCTGGGACTGCAGAGCACTCTGGACCAGAGATAGACAGTGAGTCACATGTGAGTGAGACCAGTGACTGTCTTTCGGACTTTGAGAGCCCCTCCAGAAAAGCTGAGGGCGCTCTGGTCACAGCCCCTCTGAATGGAGACACTAAAACGCCCCCCATAGGCATGGACACCTTAGAACAAATGAAGGCCATCTACTCCAGCTTCCTGAGCAGCCCTCTGTGGTCTCCACTGAACTTTAACTCAACACAGCCACAGGTGCCATCATCCACTCCCACAGAAAAGCCCACTCGCAGCAATAGCACCAGCAGCAGTAGCAGCTGCAGCAGCAGTAGCTACGACTGGCACCAGTCTGCAGTGGCAAAGACCCTGCAACAGCACCCTCCCCAGAGCCGTCATGCGGCTCAGTCTGAGCCTAGCCTCTTCAGTACAGTCCAGCTCCACAGGCAAAACCCCAAACTGTTTGGTTCAATCTTCACAGGGGCCAGTAAGTTTCGCTGTAAGGGCTGCAGTGCTGCTTATGACACGCTGGTGGAGCTGACGGTTCACATGAATGATACAGGCCACTACCGCGATGACAACCAAGACAGGGCGGGTGCGGGTGGTAAACGCTGGTCCAAGCCAAGGAAGCGGTCCCTGTTAGAGATGGAGGGGAAGGAGGATGCCCAGAAAGTACTGAAGTGCATGTACTGTGGCCACTCCTTTGAATCCCTACAGGACCTCAGTGTCCACATGATCAAGACCAAACATTACCAGAAAGTGCCTCTAAAGGAGCCCATGGCCCCTGTGGCAGCCAAAATCATGTCCTCTAAGAAAAAAGGGCTGGTGGGTTTAGACCTGACGGCCTCACCCCGCCCTGGAGAGGGAACCCCCAAAAACAAGCACCCACCAGCTGACCAGACTGAACCCTCTCAGAAACCCTCCTCCGGCCCTTACACCACCTCCAATAACCGCTATGGACACCAGAATGGTGCCAGCTATGCTTGGCAGTTTGAGTCCAACAAATTCCAGATCCTCAAGTGCATGGAGTGTGGCAGCTCTCACAACACACTGCAAGAGCTGAGAACCCACATGATGGTGACGGGACATTTCCTCAGGGTCACCAGCTCCATGGGAAAGAGAGTCAAAACACTTCCTGAGGCCACATCTCCCAACCCAGGACGGGTTTCCACACCCACTGAACAGAGGGTCCAGTCAGTCCCCCTAGCACCCTCAACCTTCTCTCCTCCACCTCTCCAGGCTGCCCCCACTCCCCCCGCTGCCTCTCCTCCCCTCAAAGAGATTAAAAAGGAGGAGGTTGAGGAGGAGTGTACTCAGAAAGAGGTGGCTGGAAATGAGAGGCTGGTTTCAGCTTCAGTGGGTAAAGAGGAGGATGCCGAGAAGGAGGAGAAGTATGATATCTCCATGTATAACTATCTGACCGAAGACGACCTGAAGGAGAGCCCGAAAGGGGGCTTTGATATCCTTAAATCACTGGAAAACACTGTGACATCAGCCATCAACAAGGCACAGAGTGGAAACCCGAGCTGGGGGGGCTACCCAAGCATCCATGCAGCCTACCAGTTCCCCAGTGCCCTCAAGCTCCAACAGGGTGTCTTGGAAAAGAATTCCCCAACAAAGTTTTTGTTCAATGGGGGAGAAATAGCACTGTCCTCCCTCTCAAGGGACCAGCCCCTTATTTCCCCACCACTTACTCAATCCTCCCCCTTCCCAAGCAACAACTTCCAGGCGATGGAGGACTTAGTGAAAAAAGTGACAGAGAAAGTAGCCAAAGTGGAGCAAAGGGTGAAGGCAATGTCTCCTAAGATGAAGAGCCATCTTTCACCTTGTAGTAGTGAGACTGGAGAATCGCCTAGGGAGGGGGGGGCTGGCTCACCTAGGGAATGGAGGGCTGTAACCCCAGCCAATAGTGACAAGGGAAGTCATAGTGACAGGGCATCCCCAGCAACAGAACCCAAAAGAGAGGCAGCAGTCAAGTCCCCTCCCGCCTCCGTGCTGAGATGCAGTACTGCCATTATTACTGGCCATACTCCTCCAGAGCAGCCTTTTGTCAACCCTCTAAGTGCTCTTCAGTCAGTAATGAACATTCATTTGGGGAAAGCAGCCAAGCCCTCATTGCCAAACCAAGATCCCCTAAGTCTGCTCTCCAGGCTCAGCCACAGCATGGCCGAGAGGGCTGCTGTGGCTGCCCCCCCCTCACAGACCAAAAAGCAGGAGAGTGTGGTGGATAACACTTTCTGTCAGCCCAGCGATGACCAGCCAATGGACCTAACAAAAGGGAAAAGTGATAGAGGAGGCTCTGTTGGCTCAGCTCCTCTAACACCTTCATCCACAGCCTCCTCCATCTCCCCTTCCTCCCTCATCACTCCTGCTAAGCTAACAGTGGTCTCTCCTTACACCTCCAACAGCCCTCTGCATGAAAACGCACTGTCAGATATCTCAGACATGCTGAGGAACCTGACTCAGTCCCATCATGTCCCAAAGCCCCCCTCCAGGTCCCGTGTCTCAGAGAAGGTCGAGATTGTGGGCTCTGCCCATGACGATGATGACGCAACCCTGCATGGCCACAAACGCAAAGGGCGCCACTCCAACTGGAACCCCCAGCACCTTCTCCTCCTGCAGGCCCAGTTTGCCTCCAGCCTGAGACAGACATCAGAGGGGAAGTACATCATCCACGACCTCAGCCCCCAGGAAAGGATGCATGTGTCCCGCTTTACAGGCCTCTCTATGACCACCATCAGCCACTGGCTGGCCAACGTCAAGTACCAGCTCAGGAGGACTGGCAGAACCAAGTTCCTCAAGAACCTGGACTCTGGTCAGCCTATATTCTTCTGCAGTGACTGTGCCTCACAGATCCGCACCCCAGCAGCATACGTATGCCACCTGGAGGCCCACCTAGGCTTCAGGACCAGGGACCTGGCCAAGCTGTCCCCTAAACAGACTGTCAGGGACTCCCACAATGAGAAACTGGTGCCCCAGGAGTCCTTCCTTTCTGCACAATCACAAGATGACTGCAGCAGTAACGGGCCAGTGTACCGCTGCCAGCTCTGCATCCGTAAATTTGCCACTAAGCACGCCATCAAGCTTCACCTCAGCAAGAGCCATGGAAAGTCTCCAGAGGACCATCTGCTGTATGTGTGTGAAGTAGAGAAACATTAAGGCGCTCTGAGCAGCAAATGTACTAAGGAACACATGCAGGGGCGCCTGCCACAGACACAATACACGAGACAGAGAATATCTGAAGGTATGGTTGTGCACAAAGATGCCATGAACCACTTTCACCAAGTCAGCACAAGGTGTTTACATCTACTGGGCCTACATACATTTCTGGTTTCTCTGTTTTAAAAGACATTTGTTTCATATCAGATAATACTGTAGGTCAAAGATATTCAGCCGAACTAGTCAGCTCTGCTCTTCTCCCTCTCTTTGTTCACTGGAGGTGTAGGGAGATGGCAGAGGACAGATTAAATCATCATTACGCTGAATCTCTTGATGAGAAGGTCAGCTTATAACTTGAAATGAATTAACTTTATTGTATTTATTTTGTCTTTCTGTAAATCTGATTTGCTGGTAGACTGCATGTTCAATGAGTTGTACTGTATCGTGTACAGTTCAGTCCTTTCCCGTGTCTTAAATGCCCTCTGCAGAGATTCCTCACACAATCTGCCAAACAGCAAAAGATCAGCGCTTGTTTTTTGTAGTTTTCTTTGTACAGCCTGAGGATTTTCTTGCTGATTGTAAAAGCTGCCTTGTTTTTGATCATAAAGTATGGGGTGTTTGAAATACAGGTCTGTGTAAAAATGTATATAAAGTGTATAAGCTTCCTACTTTCTGTTTAAATTATGCATACTTGTTATATTTCCTAATTTAAGAGGACTATGACTATCCACTGGTGCAGAGTCTTTGAAGAAGATTAAAAGAACATTGTTTTGCACAATAGTTTTATAAATGTTATTTGATAAAAAAAAAATCAGTACAAATATGTTAATGCCTTGTGCTCTTATGATTAAATTGAATTAACTACTGCAGAGACCTTTGTTTTCTTTCCCACATGAAGTGTTTCAACAGAGAGATGTGGCATCTTGGTGCCCATTCATTAAGACAGATAGCTGACTCACCACAGTTTGGGATTGACTTAGAGTTTTTTAAAATTGTTTGCCTTATTTGTTAAAAGATTTAGCATTAAAGAAACCACAATTCCTCTATTGGTTTTTCACGATGAATGACTGAGTTTTACCATCAGCTGATGGGTTTGTTANGTTTGTTACAAGGCTACAGCTGCAGAAACCCTGAGCCGAAGTTAGAAAAAGCCTCAGCGTTTTCAGCCACTGTCGTTCTCCCAGCCGCAATTTGTCTGGATATTCCCAGTGATTTCTGTGTTGTCTTGTTGTTGTGGGGCGAGCTGGAGAGGTGCGAGTGGTGCCACTGCCTGCAAGGCGTCTGGCAGGTGGTGTGTGCTGCATGTAAACCACCAGATGTTTCCGAAACGAGCCACTGGAGGAGGAGGAGGAGGAGGTACGCGGGCTGCAACAGCAGGCAGAGTGGGCTGATTACCACGGGGGCTTGGATGCCATCAGGAGCCCTGGGCACAGACAGCAGATCTGGCACACACCTGGACTCCAAGACTGTCCCTTGGAAAAAATAAAGCAGATCCTATATACGCGCACTGTGACGAGCTGACTGTGGTGCAGAATGCACAGACAGGTGCTATTCCCTCAAAGCAGGCTCTTGGATCGAACAATATTACTGGCAGGTGTTGATGCTATCAGAGTAGTCACAATTCAGGCACAGAGCCATGTAATGAGAAAGTTTTTTATGTTTCTGAGTTTGTGTAAAAAAGGCGCACACATACACACATTCCCTCTCAGATTCCCCCCCATTCACCTTTGTCTCCCGGAGACGCCTGTGGACACCATGTTCTCTCTGTTTGATGTTCCCGGCTCCGCTTGTCATGACTGACTGACTGACTGACTCGGGGCCGGGGAAGTTATCTGGTTACCATGGTGACGGCCATTTGCCCAGCCTCTAACCCCGCTCACTCACTCAACAGAGGACAGCTCGAGTGCAGCACACCCATTTACTCTCTTAAATCTCATCATCTCGCTTCAGTTCCTCCCACCCGGGAACAGATTAATTAACACACACACACTGTGTCCTGACCCCGTCTTCTCACACAAACTCATTACCGCCTCAGACTCGCTCCCGGCCCTCCGACGTTTAGGATACATTGGTCTAACGTTGTGGGAGAACCCAGTGATGACTCACAACTGACAAGCAGAATACAGCCTTTAACAAAGGATGATAATTGAAAGATGGGATTCAGACCGGTAGCCATTGATAATGCAGACGAAAAAGGCTGAGCTGCCTTATTGAATATCCTGTGAGTTTTGCAGAGCCAGTCTCAGTCCCATCCTACAGATGCAATATCTTGTCTTTTTTTTAAACTGTATGTGTTGATGAATGCTTTCTGCTCAGTGACGGACTCAGGGTGACGATGGTTGGGGGCGTTAATGAGATAGTTGACACTTTGGGGGTTAATGAGGGGCTGGAGGGAGAGGGCTAAATGATTGGACTTCTGCTTGGATGAGCTTTATAGTGGCTGCTGGAGAAGAGCGATGAAGGAGCTGAGGATCGGCTGCAGCCAATTATTTAGCATGAAAGACACAAAACTCCCCTCAATCGTATTTTTCTGCGATAATAAAGAGGAGATTAGATGCTTTATCCGCTGTTCTTTTGTCTTGGATATCCTTGAGGGCTGGGTAGTTATAGACGCCGATGCGCCTCAGTGCTCCTAAAACAAAGTCAGCAGTGAAGGGGGAAGAAAGGAGGCGGACAGGACAGGGATAGGAGAGGAGGAGAATGAGTCCCCCCCCACTCCTCCACTCCACAGATCTCCCATCAGCTCTTGTCATCCCTCTAATGAATATCAGTTAAATTGCTCTGTGGATCTGAGGAGTTTGGATGTCAATGTGATTTGTGTGAGTGTGGCGGATGGAGGGGCCCAGACTAATGAAAGGCGAGCTCGGCCTGACAGAGTGATGAGCATCAAACCCATCAGACCAATCACACGAGAGAGGCTGACAGCGCCGACAGTCAGACAGTAGAGGAGGAGAGGCTATGTATTTAGGAAACAAAATGGCTGCCAAAACAGTGCTGGATGTCTTTAGAGCATGTTGATATAGATCTGTCCTGTCTTTTTGCGCTTGTGCAGACGAATTCAGGCAGCTGTGACTCGCACAACTTCACCCATCTATAAATAAATAAAGGGACGTTTCACAAAGATTTACAGCAGCAGGCTCTCTCTGTGTTCTTAGTGCCTGGTGTTGATCAGAGAGAGTCCCAAATATCAACAGGTTATGAGGATAAAATAGCTTCAACATAAATCAAATAATCCTCCTCCAGACTGACATCAGCATCCATAGACAACTGTGTTGTTACAATCCAATAAGCTCAGAGTTTCCCTGAATCCTGGCATGCCAAGGAGAGACTGTGTTCGTTCACACAAATCTGACATAACATCATCTGACATCGGCAAGGGAGTCATGGGTAGAGCCAAGTTAGCTCCACCTTTGACCTCTCACCCCTGTCCCTCATTTGTGGGAGGAGTCACACTCATCTATGAGCATCAGTATAAAGGTCTACAGCCTGTTTTTGTCTGAGGCAAAGAGGAAACACTTCTCTTCATCCCTGCAGTGTTAAAGAAACTGGACAAAGTATGATTTCTGTGGAGAGCACAAAACATTTCAGCCAACATTTACCACAGAGAAGAGAGAGAGACATGGATAGAGGAAGACAGAGAGTTTAAGACATTCTGATATAAAAATTTGCTTCCTGGATACAGATTTTCATGCGTCTGTGTTGCAGAGCACTGCCGCTGCCTGAGATAGCTGTCAGAGCTATTTTGGTGTGATATCTGACAGATTTGCTAAAGACACTTGTCTCAGGGCACTATTCTATATATCGTTAGTTTAATGCACAATGACATGACCAATTATAGCGAGCTACATGCTCAAATAGCATGTCAAAACCTGTGTATCAATCCATTAGATCCCGTCTCCCATCACATTAAGTGCTACCTTTAGCGATCTGCTCGGCACGTAAAGTGAAATGCTGACAGAATAAAAATCGTGCCTGTGCTGCTCGCATAGACCATGTCTTTTTAGAGAAGGATATCTCTTTCTCTCGCTCTCTCTCTCTCTCTTTCTTTCTCTCTTGTCGGTGCTGCCTCACTCACTTGCTCGTCCCAGCCACGGAGCATAAAATTGCATAAACAGTACATCTCAATAATAGGCTGGATTGTTTACTTGGCTTCAAAAATGTATTCTTGCAAAACTCTGAAATGCATTAAAGAGGAATCATTCTCAGTGAGTGAGGCTTGTTGACACTATGATGCTCTTGGAGTCAGTGAGAGTCATAAAAACATCTTTTGTTGGCAGCAAGGAGATGTGGTGACTGTTCTATAAACCAGAAGACTGGACCAGTAACACCCCCTCTCCCCCCCACCTAGTATTTCTGCATCAACCTGCTTTGTCGGCCATGATAGTGGGAGGGAGGAGGTGTGTGATTTAGTGCGGTTGGTCCTAACGACCGCTCTGTCCTTGTGACGAGGACACAGCCTCGGGGCGCTGGCATGGAGGATGTGCGTTGGACCGCCTGGCACCTCGCCTGGCACCACGCGTGGCGACACGTCCGCATTCTGCAGCCGCTCTGATGGATTGGCCTGTCTCTTGTGCCACCTTCATGAAATCACTTTTTGATTTGTTGTCATGTTTTTCTCCTTTTTTTCCCCTGCGACTTGGGTTTTTCACGGGTAAGAACACCCTCTGGTCAGGTATTACAAGAGTGATTAAATTAACCTTCAATAAATCTGCAAAATAGAGCATTACCAGTGAGTGTTTGTGTGTGTGTGTGTGTGTGTGTGTGTGTGTGTGTGTGTGTGTGTGTGTGTGTGTGTGTGTGTGCTCAATAGTACAAAGGTGTGTGTGAGATCAGGAGGTCAGCATCAGATGTCCACCCAGTGTTTTCTAACTGTAGGAAACACAGCTGCCCCGTGGCTGAAGCTGCTCTTTTCAATGAGCCGTTTCTCAGGAAACACATCAATAAGGTGCGATTACAAGGCTGACAAAATTAATCTGAGCTGTCATTTCAAAGAGCTCTGCTTTGAGAGGGCTCTGATCAAGTTACATTGCAGAAAAGCTTTTGAATGATTTGGAGAGAAATCAAAATCCATTTGACTTCCTTTCTGTTTGGCAAGGGCTTATTATCGCTAAGAAGCGTTCCTTATCAGAAACAAATGACATTTATGAGAGCGTTTAGGCTGTTAATACATATAATGCTCTGACTGCATGGCTCTCTGTTTTATGGGCAAGTGCTGTCTGAAGTGACACATCAGCAGAGAAAAGGTTCAACTTTTCTGAAGGTGTTCAGGCCTGAGACCCAAAACGCAAGCTCTGCTTCAAGCAGCAGCAGCACTGAGCTCTGAAATTAATATGACACGAATTATATCTATCTAGCTCACATACACGTTTTGTCTGCAAATGTATTTCCTTCCTAAAATAACCACTACAAACCAAAGTTTCTTAATCAGCAGAGTCTGCCTTTTATTGTTGTTTTTGATGTCTTTCCATATAAAAGAGAAAGAATATCATGTCATGCAGAAGTAAGTACACCCTGTTTCTAAATAGAGAGCTGTGATTGGTCAGATGCTACTGGAGTTGTGTTGAAGTTTCCTTCAGATGTAAGAGCTTAGGGCTGGGTGTGGCATGGCTAGATGAGATTCTCCTTGATGTGTCAACTGAATTTGTAACTGCTTATCAAAAGCTGGATTCAGTAAAATAACTCAGTATTGTCAATACAAAAAGAAACAAAAATCCAAATTTGTTTATAAATGATTATGAGAGTTATTTTCTGAAACTGTCAAGAAACACAAAATAGCAATCATCTGGATATTCTCTGTGGTTCAGCTACAGGGCAATGTATTGTAATAGCAGGTTGAGTTAAAGAGATTGGTTAGTAAACCACTGGTTTTGCTGATCAGAGTTCCCTAAAGGGATTCGATCACGTACACAAAACCTTCTGGGCACTAAGTGAAGCCATGAAAAAGATGACACAAAGTATTAATGTAGGAGTCATTCATTGGTACTGTGAAATAAAAGCACCTCATGACTGGATAGTCAATAACTCTTCCATGCTCACAAAGTCTTTTCAGCCTTCGTGTGAGATGAATGAAAGTCAAACTAAATATTGTGACATTTTTTCACCTTCAAACAGAAATTAGTCCAATTTCTGAGCTCTGAATATTTGTATATAAGCATACAAGGAATTTGACTTCGGTTTCAACTGTTCTCTCTTTGTACAAAAAAAAACAAGTATGAATAAACATTGAATATCACGTATGTAAGACAAACAGATATTAAGTAACTACAAATTAGAAATATAGAAATAATAGAAATTTAGAAACTTTGTACAAAAGGAAGAAAGGAAATAAAAAATATATACATACACATTTAAATTAAATAGTGAAATCAAAATGTGCAACACAGAGAATGTGCAAGACAGCGGGATGATGGATTGAATTTTTTTTTTTAAACTTTTTTTTATATATATTATTATATATTTATTTAATATTATTGTGATATGTCAACCTTAGTTTGCATGTTAAAAAAAACACCCTGTAGCTGTTGGGGAAAGTTATGATTGGGAGATTAAAAAAATAGCCACTCAGGTAAATTACACTTATAAATCATGCAACTCATTCATATTTGAGAAATGCTACTCCAGAATCAAAGTCCTCCGTCACCTCTTCACCCCTGAACTGAAGGAATACATCATGCCTTTGAATGTCACCTCTCGTTTATTTAGGGTGCTTTGTGGTTCAGGACCTGTTAAGATATAAATGTGATAAATGTGATTAAGAGGCCTGTTAACAGGGCTACATGCGCGACAGTTCCCTGAACCAGCTGATATTGCAGACCGAACAGGAGGCGGTTTCACTCAGACTGAGCCCTGAGCTGAGGGATTTGTTCAAATGGATAAATCCTGTAAGAGAAAATCCAACAGCTGAGTGTTTCTTGCAGAGAAACAAGCCAAACCTTGGACAACTCGTGCTTTCCGTCCGTGCTGTCTTCAGTGTCCTTCACCAGTGAATCTTGACAGCTCTGTCCAGAGGAGGAAGGCGAACTCAGGACATCTGCTTCTCTGCTTAACACAGATGTGGCAGCGATTTTGACACAGAGTATCAGAGTAATCTGACAAGACAAGCTTCATGTTTTATCGGAGCGTTCAAAAAATGTGCCGCCGTCGCTCTGGCTCGTGTCTTCCGTACATCATTCTGTCTTTTCCTTGACTGTTGTGCATTGCGTAGGTGGCATTGGAATGAAATGTCCTGTAAAACAGCCCAAACAGGGGTGAGAAGGAGAGAGAGGGAAAAGAGGAGGCAGACCCATGACCTCTTCGGCCGTGCGATGTGTCTGGAGCTGGCAGGGGACGCAATCGAGAGTGACACTCCTGGTTGGAGCTGCCAAACTGCCACTTCCTGTCCTCTTTATTCACACATAGCAGGAGTTTAAGCTAGACGTTTGAAGAGCAGAGAACAGACATGTGTCTCCTTGTGCGGCCATCACTTCTGACTGTCATTATCGAGGTTCACGACCACTCCATCAATTTCACAGCCAGCACTCATCTGCAAGACGAGTGGAGAACAACTGGAAAATAGAAGAAGAGCAGCGTGACGGGTCAGGATGAGATTTTTTTCGAGTAATTGACTGAAATATAAAAGTTTCTTTGTCATTATTGCTCCCTTTTGTTCAACTCTTTTTGCCTCCTCTGGTGCTTCATTAGATTTGGACTCCCTCAGGGGCTGAGCACTATTAAATTGCTGTAAAATTGGAGAAATTGGACTCATAATTTTGATGTTTTGTGTTGAATAACCCTTTAACTTTGTTAGGATCAAGTTTGTCACTCTTCTTCCTCTGCTCTCTCCTTTAATGGCTTTGTTTTTCTCTTTCCCAGCATCCCTAATAATGCTTGCGCCAGAGATGGGTCACTTTCACCAATACAAATAAGATTCAAAGTCATGTGTCCAGCGCCAGGTTTTCATCGAATCCTGTCCCCGCAGGTCAAGTTTGTTTTATTTCCCTGATATTCTTGTCTTTCCTGCCTCTGTCTCTCTACTATATCCATCTGTGTTTCTGCTCTTTCTCTTTTTCTGTCTCTCTCTGCACACACACACTCATACACACACACACACACGCTCACTCACACACAAGCGCACATTATCCTTGGGCTATTACCAGGATAAGTCAATTTGATCCATCCAAGGCAGTGGATGTCATTTTATTCATATATTTTCAAGCCTGGTGACTTTATTAAAGGCTACTGCTTCAATATATCCTGTATGGATGAATGCACTCACTGATGAAACACAGGAAAAAATGAGGCCCACACAGCCTGAAATGACCACAGCCAATCAGCCTGTCATTCTCAAACATGTTCTCAAATTCTCTGTTTTATATGCAATCGAAAACAGCTTGGCGATGGGGAGGCTTCTGGCACAATGTTTTCTATTCATCTGAGAGTGAAGAGACAGAGAGCTGCCCGCCTGCCTCCTGATGACAAGAGAGAGGCTGTTGAGACTTCCAGCTTTGGGGGAAAAAATGAGATGTAACAGTCAGTGGAGGCATGGAGCAGAGAAAGTTGGAGACCAGACAAAAATGTGTCTATTCATGCCAACTGGTGTCCTGACCCTCCTCCAGGCTGCCATTGCCTTCTGTCAGGAGAGGGAATTAAAGGGCCATTCACCTCATACCAACACTTCCACTTCTTTCTAGCCAGTCCCTTTCACCTCTCTGACTCCTCTTAGACCTCCTCTGATACTAACAGGTGCTGAGAGACCAACACTCCAGATAAGGTTCATTCAGGAAAAAAAAAAGGCAGCTCTGTCTCTTTAAGGTGAACGTTGAGATGCCAGAGTGCACACGGCCAGCTCCTCTCCCAGAGCAGAGAGGAAGGTCACGCAGAGTTCAGAGGGAGAGTGATGACTGATGGAGGGACTCTGGTGTGTGCTGCTGCACCTCCAACACCAGGCTGAGCCGCTTGAGAGGAGGCCAGGCCTAGCTGGGACAGACCCAAGGACAAGCAGGGCTCAAAGTGAGCCACAGTGCACACAGACCACTTCAACAACTCACAGATGGCTAGTGGTAGCTTATTGACTTAAAAAGGCATTATAACCTGAAATATGCTATTTGGAATTAAAACTGAGGCTTTGTTCTCTTGTTCTGCACCTCAGGATTGCTCTTCTCCAAGGTTAGAAATATGATGTTGTCAATGTTCTGGAGCCTGATTGATGTCCCAGCCTTCACTGTAAAACTTTCACCATACTTTGGCCCTTGGATGGGGCAGTCTATGAGAAAGCTGAAATTTTGGGGTTGAGAGTTCGGCATTTGTCGGAGACCCTTTCCGCCTGTTTCTATGAAAACAGCTGTGTGGGTGTCATGCTTTTCCAGCATGCACTGCAGCACATCTCAGACCTTCCCTTGGAGAATACCTCCAGTCTGCTGAAAATACCAAATACAGTCTACCTTCCAGGGTATCCCACGCCCCACACAGGACTGCAAAACATAGATCAACCAAGATAGGAAGTCAGATGCAAAATCGCATTGAGTGTTAAATAAAACACTGTGAATCAAGTTCAGCCTCATCAAAATCAGGACTTACAGAGAGATCAGTGCTGTCAACATTAACACATTGTTCAAGAATCACACAGGATCTCAAATTACTGAGGTTTAGTTTTTAAAAAGTGTGCTGGTTTTTAAATCTGTTCACTAATTTACTTATCTAAAACAGTACCCTGCTCCACCCTCCGGTACAGCAGGGGGCGATGATGCAGCTTCTATGGTTGCCATCCACTGTCAGTCCAAGTGAAGCCGTGGTCTGTTTACTGCAAACAAGCAGTATGAAGCATAAAAACTACACCTCTAAACATTTGATCTTCACTTTTTGATTTAAAACCAAAAAAATAGTCCTGCCAGCTCGGTGGATAAGCTAAAGTAATCTGCACTTTGTGACAAACAGAATCCAAATATCAACAACAGTCTCACACACATTTAAAATTTTGTTGTACAATTGTATAATGACAATAAAGACTATCCATCTATCTATACTGGACCCTTATGAAGCCGAGAAAGCAACCAAACTGGAATTCCATACCTCCTGAATCCTAAAAATGATTCCGGTCTGTGTTTCTTGTTTATTTTCATATTACTTTTTTAATGATGGGTTTTGTTTGATTACTGTATAAAGCAGAACATATCATATAAGATGTTTGCATTTCAAAGACCTCAATCTCATCAGTGTGGCAAATCGTTTTCTTAAAAACCTGTTAAAAACATGGACAAAGTGTTCTGCACCATTAAGGATTATCATGCACTCCAGGCAGCTGAAGCTGTATTATAAAACTTTTCAAAGTGACTGCTCTCATGAACTCATCCACACACTTTTTTCAAGTGCACTGTTGCTTATTTCCTAGAGGTTGTGATAAGAAGAACATCAGAATTATAACTCATTTTCTTCTTTTGCTTCTATTTGCAATTTTTGAAAACTTTATTTTAAAAAATTGCCAAAACCACAGAGTTTACCACTTATGATGCAAAAGAATATTTCATAAACAAATGATGAAGTGATGTTATATTATTCCTTGATTTATAATCTCCTAGATAGACCTTGCAAGTTCAGCTGAGCGTTCTATTTAGTCTTACGCTGCACGTTAGACATCTTAATTATTCACAAGGTTGATATGAATTGTAGACAGATAGCTCGGTATTTTGTTTAGTGTTACACAGTCTGTTAGACATCTCAATCATCCTCAAGGATGATATGATAGCTGTGGCTCCAGCTTTGGTGTGTGACCTGTCAGAACCTTCACATAGTTACATGCTCTACCAACACTCATACACTTTGATAATACATACCTCTAAAGTCTGACGCCAGCTGTGGGTTGAGACAGCCGTGTCAGTCATAGTTAATGGCCAATGATATACGGGTGTTTAGGTAACTCAACCTCTGTATAGGCGTAGCCAATGAATGTTATAAATGTCCAATATCCCCGGAGATCGGGGCTCACTCTTTGGGGAGAGACCAGCACTGTAAACTTTATCTGTGACCTGAATAAATGCTGAACTGAGGAACTGTTCTTCTTCACGTGATTCTTTGGAGGTGATCGTCTAAAGAACTGGGTAATTTCTAACAATTGGTGCCATGACCCGGATTCTGTCCATGGATTTTTTAAAAGGGTAAACAAACATTTCTGTTCCAAAAAAAATGCTGATCTTCTGTCATAGTTAAATAGTTCATGCTTTACAAGGTTAAGAGCACATGACTTGACTGCAAAATTGGCACACAGTTGCACTTGGCAAAGATGCTGAAGGCCCGCCTCTTTACCTCGTCCCAAGTTATGTTGAGTCAGCTCTTTAACCTGCCCTTCACTGACATTAGGCTTTGGCACAGTTTCTGTGGATGATGTCCCTGCGACTATGTCAATGTTTTATACTGTCTGTCATTATAAGTAAAGGGACCAAAATGGGCACATGCAGTGCATAAAAGGTTAATCTAGTGGGTTCTGATAGGTGTTCTTCAATTCTACAACTCTACAATTTCATCTAGCCGTCACTTTTGTTCAAAGCGACATACAACACAGGCAAGAATTAGACTGAAGGGAAAAACCTGAGAAAGTACTAAAAGTTATCTTAACCCCAGGTGGGTTTTTATCTAAAATAATTTCAAAATAAAATAGTTTGTCACTACTAACCACAACTAAAATATCAACCTCAATAATATTATTAAACATTCAACAACATTAATATTAAGTGCTAGATATTTGTCTGGGTCACTGCACTTTCAGCACACTGGCCTGCTCGTTGTGCCTACTGTTTCTGAAAGTACACTGCCTAGCCAAAAAAAAAAAAAAATTGCTACCTAGATTTAACTAACAATTTGAAACTCCTGGCTCCTGTTTCTCTTGCTTTACTATCCATTATTTTATCTTTTTATCTTAATGCACCATTAAAATTATTAATCATGGATCTATCTGGGCTCTCTGAGACATCGTTTACACAACAACTGTTTTCGGGTGAAATGAAAAGTTTTGTTGCGTTTCAGCCTCCCGTTCACATGGAGATGGAGTATTCATCGACCACAAACACAAACTTTTGTAAACGTAATCCATTCCCCAGGTTAGTGTTTTAACCGTCTCCGTGTGAACACTAAGCTGGGATAAATCTTGGATAGCCTGACGTCACATTCAGCTCTGCACGTGCGCAATAGCCTCCAATGTGCCTGGCACGAACTAAACAACAACAAAAACAACAGTGACCTACCGTTTCGCCTGCACTCAACAAAAACATGCATCTATTGCACTATTTCTGCAATAAATGAAGAAGCTTTTAATATAAACTCCAGATGATCGGCTCACATCTTTGCTTCTGTACTGTTGTCGTGTACATGGCCTCTACGGTCACAACGCCATCTACAGGCCTGACATGTGTACGACGGCATTTTAGTCCCTCAACGCATTCATGTAGACGCAGATTTTTTTCATTACGTTTTCATGCGTTTCAGGATTGAAACGCTGTGAAACGTTGTTGTGTAAACAGGGCCTGAGTTTGTCTTGTAGGTTCATCTGGATTGTTGCTGACAGCTGCAGTGGGCCTACTTGACTATAGCTGCTATGGCGTTTGGAGTCTCACCAGTTATTACTCTGTCTGTCTGTGATTGTCTGTCCGTGTCTCTGTGTTTATGTCTGTCTGTCAGTGTCTGTATTTTTCTCTGTTTTTTTTGCTTCTGTCTGTCTGTCTGTCTGTCTGTCTGTCTTCCTTTCTTCATCTCTGTCTCTGTCTCTGTCTCCGTGTCTCTCTCTCCCGCTCTCTCTCTCTCTCTCTCTCTCTCTCTTTCTCCCTCTCTATCTCTCAATCTCTCTATCTCTCTCTCTCAAGAAAAAAATAAGACATTTGTATTACAAATAAGACATAATGACTTGCTTAGATTTCAGTTTTTGTAGTGTAACGGCTTGGTCTTAGACCTCCTGGACCTTACCTGAAGACAAAAAGAAAAAGGACCAGATTAAGTTAATGTTCCCTGAACAGTTCAGTCCTTAGATAGATATGTTGACATAATGCCGACAAAATGCTGCAAACTGGTTTGACAGTAGAAGCTGGGAACAGACAGCAGCCTCAGCCTGTAATCCAGGAATTAACCTTGAGTGGGATCACTTTAGCCGCAAAAACAGAGATGTACTCAGAGCTACACCTAAGCTTCATCAGCAGAGAATAGCTGACTGATACACAATCCAAAAAAAAAAAAAAGAAAAAAAAGAAATCAAGACACTTCCGGAGCCCTGCACGTGAGAAACTTTTGAGAATTGCTGATTTCATCTGTTGAATCTGACGATCTGTTCAAAAGAGCACAGAGGAAATAGGTTCTCACCTTGGGGTGAGACTCTGTATGATACTTATGGTCCTAATCTGAATGTTTTTTCTGAACAGAGATGTAAAATGAGGATATGTAGAGATCAGGCAGTTGACTCTGGATTTGCAGTGACTCCAGTTACTGTTCTGTTTGTTGTTTCAGACTTTGTGGCTTGAAGGAAGAAACTGTTTGATGATGGAGTCGAGCAGTTGCCACAAAATGAGCTGTAAGTGAACAAAGAGACGAGATGTGGAAGTGGAAGGACATCTCAGAGCTTTCACATCCGCAGGGTGACAGCAATCACATCAAGTTCTGACGACATCCCGCGGTCTCGTCATTGCTTTCTGTTTGACTTCGCCACACTGAGCGTTCTACCAGAGGCACCCACAGCTGCAGGGAGGCGAGAGATGCGCGAGTGCATGTGTGTGACAGTTAGAGAATCTGAATTCATCCCCACCCGCCCCGCAGCCCTCCTCCACCTCTACACCCTCCTCAACTATCAGAGCTGTATCGTTTTGCAAACCTCTGCGGTGATGTTGTCAGGCTGCTTTCTGTGAAGTGGCCCCAGCTATAAAACAACAGTGACGTGAGTGATTGATCCAGCAATGAAGATGGCAATACTCCTCTGCATCAATATGAAGGCAGCCTGCGGGACTGGAGCCCTTTCAGACAGCTCTCTGTTTCTCCTCAGAGGAAAAATCCATACACAATTGATGGCAGTTCAAAGGGAGGCTTTATTGTGGGATATCAAATAAAACATCAGAGAACACAGAGAGCTGGAGAGAGAGACAGAATGAAAGAGTGCATGTGAGTGAGTGAGTGAGAGAGAGAGTCCTGGAGTGAAAGAAGGGAGACAGGAAGACTGATCTGCATTTTGCTTTATCTCCTTTTTGCACCTGAATGGTAATGAAGCGGCTTAGATGAAACAGAGAGACCTCGTGGTTTCAGGACGACGAGCAAACAGCATGAGGATGTCAACAGTATCTATGGCACAATTACACTATATGATCCTACGCAGAGCCGCTATGCAGATACCCAGACCAGGTGATTCTGTGTGAATGAAGACAGCACAGATAGGCCGGTGGAGCCTTTAAGTATTTATGGGGTTATTTCAGGGTAGAACAGAGAAGTGTAAGAAGAAGAGAGAGATATCACTCGTTTCCTGTCTGTTCTCTGCAGCCTGGCCCACGGCAAACCCCGTTATGATTTCATCAGCACTGCTTCTAATCCACTTACTTAATGAAATACATAATTAACACAGCTTAATTGTGGTAGGGACAGTTTTGCCTGAAATCATTTCCTGTGGATACCATTGCTCTAATTGAATGTGTTCTTCACACCCAATCACGACCCTTGGATCCAAACAGAGCATTGATGGTTTTCCTTTCATTTGTGTCTCATTTTGGGAACAAGCAACTGTGATGTCACCTGTGATGTCCATAGTGGGAAAAAAAACTGTTATATGTTGATACTTTTTTTTTTTTTCCTAACCTGAACTATATTCCCATCTTTCTTTCGGGTAAGCTTAGACTCACTGCAGACTCTAGTGGACACTCAGGGAACTGCAGTTCATCTTAACATAGAGCTCTATGGGGACTGACTCACTGCTGGAGACAGACTCTTGTGGATACTCAGGGAACTGCAGTTCATCTTAACCCAGAGCTCTAAGGGGACTGACTGGCTGCTTCAGTGCTCATGTGAGGTACTGCAGCTTAACCAGAAGCTGCCCCTGGTTATGTGAACCTATGATGGGATATACACTACAGACAGAGTATATTCTTGGTACGCTACAGGTTAAAACATTAGAAGTCTTGCACAGTGATTTATGGAGTCATAATTGTCTGGGTTCAACTCACATTCAGTATTTAATGTTGCTTTAGCACCTTCTGATTCAGTTTCTCTCTCTCTTGCTCTTTTTGCCATGATTGATCGATGTGTCAGGTGTGATGGGGCATCATGGCGTTAGAGCGGGTTTGCAGCTCAGTCATGTGACTGCAGCAGATGGCACAGCTGAGTATTAGAGTGGGTTCACCTGCTGTTTGCTCTCCTGCTTCCTGCTTTACTGCTATCAAATACCACCAAGGGAGTGCCAAGGAAGGGGGGGAGAGAGGGGGAGGTGACGAAAAAGTTACAGAGCAGGGGAGGAAGAAGCAAGAATTCAGAGCTTAAAAAACAGAGGAATGAGTTGAGGAGAGAAGAAAAAAAGAGAGTCCAGGGATCTCTTCCTCTTAATTAAACTCTGCATTGTTCTCCTGCTCGTTCCTTCTCTCTCTGTCATGAGACTCAAATCATGAGCTCATAATGACGGGATGTGGTCTAGGATCCATTTAACACCCGTTCCAGACCAGTGGATGAGTACAGATAGAGGGGCTTTGGAGACATACAAAGTAACTATGACTAATGGCTGAGCCGCTGACTCCAAGGGACATCCTCTTTGTAATTCTTTTAGTGCAGCATGATACCATTTATCCCACAAATAGACACATGACCCTGCAGTACCCGTGTCACTCAGGGTTCAAGACTCAGGGAGTGCACTCAAAGGACAGGACACACACACATAATTACAGCAAATGCATTAACAATATTCTGCTCACATGCCTGTGCTCGCATGTTGCCGCATGAGCACCACTGCACATAAACACAGATAAGAAACAGCATATGCACACACATGCTCATCATTACACAGGGGCAGCGTACAGAGTGGAGGGCAGTGCTGACTAATAGAAGCTCTCTATGCAACCTGCAAACATAAGCGTGTTATCAGTGATGAATTCCACCACACCTCCCCACTTTGACAGTGGTCCAAGTGTCAGCCTCCTCGTCTGCTATCTGCCCTCTGCAGCCCTGCTCCTGGGCTGTTTGGGGATGAGTGGCAGGTGTGTGTAAACGCTGGTGCCGATATGTCACCGGCACCAATCTGCAGTCCCCGGGGATTCTGCTGGGAGTTCAGCCTGAGTATCACACCGCAGAGAAAACAATTTCTGCTGCCAATATTCCTGCGCGGATGAGAAATGTTTTAATATTTGTGGCTGCTTTATGGCCGTGGCTGTGACAGTGATGGAGAAAATGTCAGCTTTTTCCAGCCTTAAATGCCACTCTTTGTCTCAGTCTGTTTCTTTTCATTGATCTCTGCCTCTGCCTCTGAATCAATAAGGTCGACCAAACAGCAGCTTGTCTGAGAATGCATTGCCCCACCCCCAAACCTTTCAGCGGGGCAAGATTTCACACTTTACTTTCTTTGCCTAATTAGTTATCCAATACAAACCCAGCTTGTGTGCAGTGACATGTACAAAGGCAGAAAGCGCATTGTAATTCCACAGCATATGTAGCTGTCAGTCATTGGTAAAAAGTGTGCCCTTCACCACCCCCAAAAAAGAGCACATCCTGATACAGACATTGTGTTTGGGCACATTTATATGCTCACTTGACTTTCTTTGTGTGCCAGCTATATTTTTCTGTGTTTTGTCTCACTGCTGAAACATTTACCCTGATAATAGCAGCACAGAAACCACAACAATACTTCACTTCTTCCCTGGAGCTGTTCCAGAGCTTGGCAGAGGCTTGTCAATAGTAACTGACCCAAACATGCACCCTGACGGGGTGAAGGGTAATTCAGTCAGTGTGGACACTCAGCTGCAGTCCCTCCTCAGATCTCCCCTCTGGTGCTGCTGCTGGAAGGAGCAAGAACAATGGAGATAAAGCAGAGAGAATTAAAGGCTCCAGCTACTGGTGGATGTCCTCTATCGACCAGGGCCCTTAGATCGCTGCTGGAATCTGTCAGTCTGATCCCAGAGTTGTGACGTCACTGATAGAGACACAAGAAGTTATTCAAAAAGACTGATTTGGGGGATTCACATTCATATTTAGTCTAGTGATAGGATTAAGTTTAAAACATGAGAGACAAAAGGTCCATTTAGCTGAATGGTTGATTCTGGGGTCACTCAGGGGACGTCAAGGAGAGTGATGATATAATATAACGCACCACTTGCCTTACATGTCTAGAGGGCAGACAATTAAAGGTTTGTTCTCACAAGAAATGTCTTCCATTCCTGAGGGTCAGAGGAGGTGCACGAAACTGATCCCTCCTGAGACTGTTGTCTTTATGGAGACGTGTCGATACACACACTCAGGGTGCATACTGTACTATCCCACGCACACACACACACATACACACAAACACACATACACACATACACACGCTGAAAAAGAGAGAAGTCATCATCCCACAGACCGTAACAATAGATGAACAGTAAATCTTGGAGTTTGTCTTTCACAAGAGAGGAAACAGATGTACAATACCGGGAAGCTTCCCAGTCTGTCCATGCTGCAGGCTGTCACAGGTTAATGTTTAAAGCAAACACAGCACTTAAAGTGCTTTACAGCTCACTTTAACAATTCACATGTTCTCCCTGTGGTCCACTACACTATGATCAATATTTACAACATGAGCAGCTGTCCCACAAAACCACTTTCTGACCTTTCATGCTAACCTGACAGCCAGTGTAGCAAACAAGCTGGTAACCTACTGTAACTGTGCTACGTAGAAGAAGGAGAAGAAAAAGAAGATGGGAGGGTGTTAAGTGGTTGCCTAGTGTGAGGGTTTAACATTCTTACAAATGGACATTTTTGTAAGAGCTCTTTTCTTCTGCCTATTTGAGATGCAGATGTGTAAACTGTGACAAAAGGCTTTAGGTATAGGCAGCCTGAGATGCAGCTTACTTTTGTTGCTTGCTGGTGCTAAATCAGGATCTGATCTGATACATTTGGCCGTCAGCTGGGATAAAGGGGCGGGTCTTCCTGCTTGGGAAATTGCCGATGACTGACAAGCAAGTCTCTGATTTGAGTGAGACATTGCATGTGCCATGAGAGAAGTGTAGAACTCAATGAGAGACAGAGACTGTGAAAATGTCTGCACTGGATGGACACACGTTGAGTGTGCCACCATTACCCTCGTAGTGGACCATCTTTTTGTTGTTGCCATGTAATAAATGTGCTTTTAACTAACTGAACAAGCATCTGGAGAAGGACCAAGGACTGAGGCCCGGAGAAGACATGTCGTTGGGACGTGTGAAGCCGACAATCAGGTAAGGCCTGCCTTAGTTTATCTGGTAGTTAATTAACAGTTTATGGCCTCAGCAGTTTTCGCCTAAGTACCCTAGACAGATATGAAAATAAGGGGCATGCCCAGAGCATGTAAGCTGAGCAGAGCAGGAGCAAGGACGAGCGGGAAGCAAAGCAGCCCAATTTTGAAAACAGTGCAGAGCGGGGTTGTTATTTTTTTGTATAAATGAAGAGCCTGAGAGGGGGCACTGTCCCTCTCAATTTTCGTTCATTTACACTCACATCAAGGTATGTGGCCAGTATTGTAGCAAAAGTATTTAAAAATGTGTATTTCCATCCATAAATATGTAACTAGATTTGTAAATTTGTAGCTTGATCCATAAATGTGTAACTACTTCCGTGTGTGTGTGTGTAACAAAATCTGTGTGTGTATAACCAGATCCACAAATATTTTAAATAATTCTGCAGCAGCGTATACGCATCTGTATGAGTATACAGATCTGTAAATGAGACAACACGTTTTGGTTCAAACCTAACCTGGTGTGAGAGGATGCCGGTGTGCTTGTCGCAGCTTCTCTGCCGGTCAAACTTTTCTCATACTTTTCTCTTTGCATTGCCTATACCCGCGATCCTGCTACAACATCAAGCAGACTTTGCTTTTCAGTTTTTGATTGTTCTACTCAACCTCTTGGGGGTAAGGATTCCTCTTTGCGGGTGATAAGCTGTTGTAGACAAACATCATTTGCCTGTCAGCTGTGAGCATATGCTGCCTGACTTTATCTGCTAGCCTCCAGAATCTCCTATCTTCTCAGGATTCAGTTCAGATTTCCTCCTCCCCACCACCCTGATCACACCCAGTGTGATCACTGGGGCAGCCTGTACCTTCTCTGCTTTCCGGGTCATCACACCACGGGTGTTACACTGAACCAGACGAAGGACTCAAAAACGGACTCGACACAAAGGCTCAGCTACAAGCAGTTTAATCAGGCGACGGTATCAAAAACGGCAGGCAAAAACAGGGTCGAAACATGAAACAGGGTTCAAGAATAACTGGTTATCAAAACAAGAAACGCGAGTAAGCACACACAAGGAAAGGCAAACTGGCCGGCAAGGGAAGGACTGGGGAGACTAAATACTCAGGGGAGGGGACAAGGACACACAGGTGAACCACATGAGGTAATAGTTAAGGCGGGAGACAGGTGAGGGGGGCAGGAAGGAGTAATCTGAAATGAGACACAAGAGTAAGTAACAAAATAAACAAAACACAAGACTAGAAACATAAGAAAAAAAATAACACTGAAAAGATACAAAAGAAACTAGTAGCCATGACAGCGGGCTGGCGGTGCCTGTAGCTGGGCTTCCCAGTCACGGCTCCTAACCTGCCGACTCTCTTTCTCCATCGACATGGTCCCCAAGTACTCCTTTGACATTCTCTGGGGCCTTTCATCCTTCGCAGCCCCCATCTGCCTCGATGTCATCAGATCACTCGGACTTCTACAACGCCCCCACTACATTCTAGAGCATCCCAGCATAAGTTAATTGACAATGCTACCAATGAAATCCCTGTGCTTGCATTGGCTGGGCACTTCCGTGTTGTTGAGTGATGTCATCACAACAAACCTCGTACACCCCTGCGCACTCGCTGTCAGCCCCTGGTTTGTGTTGGCAGTGTCAGCCCACCCTGCCTGTCGCCCCCCTCTGCTGCCTCTTTCATGTTACTTCATACTCGCTCCCTAAACAATAAAGCACCACTGATTCATGACATTATAACTGACATTTGATTATTTGATTTTTAATGTCTAACCGAGACATGGCAAAATCAGCAGGACTTTCTTGCATTAAATCAAGCCACCCCTCCAAGATATTTGTACCTCTAGAAACCCCACTCTGTTGGCTAGGGCGGGCTGGCTGTAACCAATCGTGCTGATATCCGGGTCAAGGTAACTCTGGCACCCATTACCACATCATTTGAATGTATGATATTTAAACTCTCTGACTCTTCAACAACAGTTTGTCCTCATTTGCTGACCCCCAAGGCCTCTATCACCTTCATAGCTGAGCTCACAGAGCTACTGACTTCTGTCTGCTACAAGTCTACATCCACCCTCCTGCTGGGGGATTTCAATATCCATGTTGACTCCTCCAGCTGCAGCTTAGCCACAGAGTTTCTGCCAGTCCTGGACTGTTTTAACTTCACTAAACATGTCCAAGGCCCCACCCATGTCAAAGGTCACACTCTGGACCGAGTTTGCTCCACCAGTACCCCTCCCTCCCATTTGCAGTGTCTAGATCTGGCAGTATCGGACCATCACGCTGTCATCTTCAACATCCCGGTCCCCTTACCCTCACTCTCCACCAGACGAACCATCACATTTAGGAGCATCAAGTCAGTGAGTTCTTCAGCTCTGTCTGACCTGCTCGTGGCCCACATGGCCCAAGTTCCAGCTAACTCCTCGCCAGATGGCCTAGTCACCCACCATAACACCACTGCATCTCGTTGCCTGGACTCTCTGTTGCGTTTGAGCCTCCCATTTATACAGAGACGGCGTATTCGCTAACCGAAAAAGGCAAACTTTTGAAAACACAATCCAGAGTGGAAATTTTCCAAAACACCACTTTCACAGTCTCTGTGTAAACACTAAGCTGGGGGAATATTGGATACATTGACGTCACGTTTAGCCTGACGTCAATGCACGTGCGCAACAAGCCTCCACTGTGTCGAGCACAAACCGAACAACAAAAACAATAGCAACCTTCAGTTTCGTTCTTCTGCTGCTGAATCTACTGCCTGCCCTCTACCAAAACATGCATTTATTGCACTATATCTGCAATTGATGAAGAATTTTTTTATATATAAACTCCAGATGATTGACTCACCTCTTCTTTGGCTTCCATACTGTAGTCATGTATATGGCTCCTACAGTTATATCGCCATCTACAGGCCTGACATGCGCACTACAGTGTTTTCAGTCCCTCAGCATATTAGTTTTTCATTGCATTTTCTTGCGTTTCAGGATGTTGTTGTGTAAATGGGGCCTAAATTCCTGGAGTTCTTCTCAGCCAAGGTGGACTCCATTCACCAGCAACTCCTCCTACCTGGACCCCCCTCCCCCGCTGCACCTCAGCTACAGGGCAGCACACTCCTGGAGCCTCTCACCCCACCCCAGCGCTCTCTCACTGCTTTCTCCCCAGTGGACACCACCCTGGTCACTGAACTGGTCTCTAAAGTCAAATCCTCAACCTGTATCTGGACCCCATGCCATTTACTTTGGTTAAAGCCTGCCTGCCTTCCCTCTGTCCCATCATTACAGACACTATCAAATCCTCCATAGTTTCTGGTACGGTCCCCTCAAGTCTCAGAATTGCCTCCATCACCCCCATCTTAAAAAAGCCTGGTCTGGACCCTGATGACCTCAACAACTTTCAGCTGATCTCCAACCTTCCCTTCCTCAGCAGGATCCTGGAAAGAGCAGTGGCTGCCCAACTCCATCTAATGGCCCTTTTCCACTGACTCGCCTTGGCCCTACTCTACTCGGCTCTACTCGCCTCTCTTGTGTTGCGTTTCCACTAGCGCGGTACTACGCGGCAGACGCCAGTTTGTAGTACCTATTCTACCCGGGTTCCAAGCGAGTAAAGCCGATACTAAAACGTGACGTCCACGGACTGCCGGTCACTCATTGGTCAGAGAATGTTGTCACGACGGGTTTTTAATGACATTTAAACCCGATGGCACAGAACCACACTGAATGAACACAAAATACAGCCCTAAAATGCACCTTCATGATTCCTAAAATAGGTTAAAGTCCTTTTTAAACAAAAAAGAAGTTAACAGCAAAGATGGTTCGGTTCAAAGAGTCTTTTAAAAATCAAAGTTCGTCGGCGCAGGAGCGGTCTGTCTGCCACGAGAGTCTTTAAGCACCAATCAATCCATTAATCCACAGGGATCCAAAAAGGAAAAACAGTTCAGAACAGAAGAATGATTGCTCAACAAAGTATCTCTGGTATACCAGGCCCAAAAATAAAAAATTAAAGCGATCTCACAGCAGGATCCAGTGAAGAGTTAATGTCGGAAAACAGCTCCTTCGTTTCCCTCTGCGCGCATGCAGCACAAGGCTGTTGTTTACCTCCGCTCCTGTGTCATGCCGCACCACATTGAGCCGCTGTATTACTTTAATGAAATCTTTTGAAAGCTTTGTTTTTTCCTTTAAAGACCACGGTGGCACATATGTTAGTACAAAATTATGTTTGTGTCGCGTTAGCGATGACATGCACGCACTTCTGCGCAGCACTTTCGCGCAGCTGTTATAAGAACCACGCCCACCGTGAGTCTGTAGTCAGGCTAGTGGAAAAGCTAACCAAACCGAGTAGAGCCGAGTAGAGTAGAGCCGAGCCGAGTAGAGTAGGGTTGGAATTGTATAGTGGAAAAGCGCCATAAATCTGTCCAACGATGCTCTATGAACCCCTACAGAACCCACCATGCTTTCGTCTCCTCCGGGTTAGATTACTGTAACTCTCTTTTATCAGGCTGCTCTAAAAAGTCTATTAGGACCCTTCAGTTAGTTCAGAACGCTGCAGCTCGGGTATTGACAGGAACCAGGAGGAGAGAACACATCTCTCCAGTATTAGCTTCTCTACACTGGTTACCTGTAAAATCTAGAATAGAATTCAAAATTCTCCTCCTGACCTATAAAGCTCTACATGACATTGGGCCATCTTATCTTAAACAGCTTATGGTTCCATATTATCCGTTCAGCTCACTGCGCTCTCAGCATGCAGGCCTGCTTACTGTGCCTGCGGTCTCTAAAAGTAGTATGGGAGATCAAGCCTTTAGTGATCAGGCTCCTCTTCTCTGGAATAACTTGCTAGTTGAGGTCCGGGGGGCGGACACCCTCTCTATTTTTAGTGGCGGACTTAAAACTTTCCTTTTTGATAAAGCTTATAGTTAGAGCTGGATCAGGCCTGAATCCAGCTCTTAGTTATGCTGCTATAAGTCTAGACTGTTGGGGGGGAAACTAACACACAAGGCTTCTGTTTCCCTTTCTCCTCTATCTGTCAGTCTAACTTTTATCTTAATGCACCATTATAGTTATTAACCATGATCCTCTGGGAGTCTCTGAGCTTGTTTGTAGGTTCATCTGGATTGTTGCTGTGGATCTACCAGCTGACGTGGGACGACCTGACTCCAGCTGCTGTGGCTTTGAAAGTTCTCCAATTTTTCTTCTCTCTCCTTGTCTGTCTGTCTGTCTGTCTGTCTGTCTGTCTGTCTGTCTCTCTCTCTCTCTCTCTCACCCCAACACGAGACAGATGAGGTCAAGATGAGATAAGATTCCTTATCCTGTCTTGATGTTGGGTCTCTGTTAATAATATAATAAAAGACTTTAACTTTAACAGGCATCAACCTGCTAATGTTTTGTAAAGTGTCTTGAGAAAATGTTTGTTATGATTTGGCACTGTATAAATAAAGATTGATTGATTGATCATAGTACAGAAACCGCTCTCATCGAGATCATCAACAACCTCCTCATCGCCACAGACTGGTAAAATCAGTATCCTCATCCTCCTTGACCTCTCTGCTGCATATGACACCGTTTCCCACACCATCCTCCTCAAACGCCTCTCTGACCTCCTTGGCATCTTCGGCTCTGCATTGGCATGGTTTCAGTCATACCTCTCCAACAGAACTCAGTTTGTCACCGTCCACGGCTCCTCATCCCCCCCTGCCCCAGTCAGCCATGGTGTCCCTCAAGGCTCTGTGCTGGGTCCCACTCTTTTAACTATCTATCTGCTCCCCCTCGGCCTGATCATACACTGCTATTGACTTAATTTTCACTGCTAAACTGACAATACACAACTCTTCCTCAGCACCTCTCTAGCCTGGTAAATTTTCAAATTTATAAGGGATCAACACAGTTTCAAGACCAGGGGTCCGTTTCACAAAGCAGGTTTAATGAAAACTCTGAGTCTATTAACCCTGAAATGAGGAAAACTCTGGGTTTTCCATTTCACAAATCAAGGTAACTCAAGCAGAGAAAGAGGGGTAACTCCAGCCTGTTTCACAGAGAGAGGTAACTTCAGCTCTTGGTCAGTTACCGTAGTAGCAGACGCTGTGAAACTTACCTGGTCGGGACCAGGTTTTTGTGAATGAAACTTGAGTTTCTCTCTGTCTCCGCCTTCTTTCAACCACAACCCTTGATAATTCTTCATTCTTTCAGTCAGCAGGCGAGTTTTGGCGTAAACATAAACATAGTTTGTCCTTTTGACAATGAACTCGTTGATGAAGGTGCAGCATTACTGCACAGGGAAATTAATATTTTTAATATTTTTCGGGAGATTGTCATCAGAGCAAGCAGAGATGTTCTGACATTTCCAGAAAAGTCTCTTTTTAAACGTGACCGTTTCACATCACAGTCCATCATTTACAGACACGACCTAATCCGTCTATACATTTGCAACATTACCAGCCGTAGTCATGCTCTCACATCCCAGCAGATATTGTGTATTGCGCTCTGATTTTTGTAAATGGCAGGTTTTTACTTTTTTTTTTTTTTTTTAATAATGTTGGAGATGCAAGGCAACTGTATGCTGGTTGTCAAAGGTGGTGGTGCTGGACCACCACCCTTTTTACTGGCATCTGCCTTCTTTCTGCTGGCTGAGTAACAATCTGTGTTAGTTTAAATAGGATTAGTTATTTAATAGAACATGATACATATGAGAAGACATTTATGTGTGTGTAAACAGCATTATGTTAGAGATAAAATAACTGCACAGTCAAACAGCAATGTAATATTTATATTACAATGGAAAACGTGATCAAAATGAGGTAAACCTCTGAGATTATGTGTAGGTCTCACCTGTTCGAACAATGTTTTTATATTTCATCTTAAGCTGCTGCCAAGTGTGCCTTTCCCCCGCAGGATTGCACCTAAATTAAATAAATGAATGATCTACATTCAAGCAGTTTCCCCTGTAACATTATTGCGATTGCAGGACTACATTTAAACTTACGTACTGACCAGAGCAGCAATGTCCTCTCACACCATCTCCCTCTCTTTTGCTGTGGTGTTGCACTTTTTCCCAAATCGTATTAAAATTGGCCGTATGAGCATTAAGATTTCCAGTTCTTGCAGGGTGAAAAAAACACAATCCTCCGCTTCCCCATTGCCATAATGACTCGTCGAATCAGGGCTTCATTAATGCCGTCTCTTTATAGTGGTGGCACACGTGCTTAGCTCTGTGTGTGTGTGTGTGTGTGTGTGTGTGTATTTATATATATATATATACAACATTTCTCAACAAGCCATTGCAAGGAATTTTGGGACTTCATTTCATCATCTCGGGTCCATAATATCATCAAAAGGTTCAGAGAATCTGGAGGAATTACCGAATGTATTCACGGCCAAAAATCAACATTGAATGCCTGTGACCTTTGATCCCTCAGGCGGTACAGCATCAAAAACAGGCATCACTGTGTAAAGGGTATCACCATATGGGCTAAGGAACATTTCAGAAAACCATTGCAGGTAACTATAGTTCGTCACTATATCTGTAAGTCAAAGTTACAGTTTGGCCTAAAAGTTTGCATCCCCCAGCAGAATCTCCAATCTTTTGGCCTTTTCTCAGAAAATATGAATGATAACACAAAAACCTTTTTATCACTCATGGTTAGTAGTCGGGTGAAGACATTTATTGAAAAAAAATAGTTTACTGTTTCTTAATCATATTGAAACTTTAAAAATGACCCTGTTCAAAAGTTTACACCCCCCAGTTTTTAATATCTTGTATTTCCCCCTTTAACATCAATAACAGCTTGAAATTCTTTGTGGTCGTTGTGGATGAGGGTCTTTATTATCTCAGATGGTACAACTGCCCATTCTTCTTTGCAAAAAGCCTGCAGGTCCTGTTAATTCTTGAGCTGTCTTGCATGAACTGCAGGTTTGAGGTCTCCCTCCAGTGGATCAATGATGTCAAGGTCAGGAGACTGAGATGGCTACTTTAAAACCTTCACTTTCTTCTGCTGTAGCCAGTGGCAGGTTGATTTGGCCTTGTGCTTTGGATCATGGTCATGTTGGAATGTCCAAGTACGACTCATGTGCAGCTTCCGGGCTGATGAGTGTAAATTTTCCTCCAGTATTTTCTGATAACATGCTGCATTCATCCTTCCATTGATTTGGACCAATTTTCTTGAGCCTTTGTAGCTCACACACCCCCAAAGCATCAGTGATCCACCTCCGTGTTTTACAGGAATGGTGTAACTTTCATTATAGGCCTTGTTGACTCCTCTCCAAATGTAACGTTTATGGTTGTGGTCAAAAAATTTAACGCCAAATGACTTTGTTCCAGAAGTCTTGAGGCTAGTCTCTGTCCTGTTTGGCGTATTGTAAGCAGGATGTTTTGTGGCATTTTTGTAGCATTTTTGTGGCAAGAAATGGCTTTCTTCTGGCGACCTGGCCATGCAGCCCATGTTTCTCCAAGTGTCTCCTTATTGTGGATCTTGAAACATCTACCCCAATTTTTTTCAGAGAGTCCTATATTTAAGCTGAAGTTATTTGAGGGTTTTTCATCGCATCTCAAACAATTTTCCTTGCAGTTGGAGCTAAAATTTTTGTTGATCTGCCTGACCGTGGTTTGGTTTCAACAGAATCCCTCTGTCTCTCCACTTCTTAATTAGAGTTTTAACAGTGCTTCTTGGCATCATCAATTCCTTGGATACCTTTTTAAATCCTTTTACCATTTTATACAGGTGGATTACCTTTTCTCCTTTGACAATTCTTTTGCTTTCCCCGTGACACAGAAACCAGAAACTTCAATGCAGCACTAAGTGAAAGATGCATGTGTCTGTCAGGAGCTCAGAAACTCACTTAGCTTTTAAACACACACTGATTACAAGCTAATGGATCACAGGTGATGATGGTTACCTTTAATAGACATTTAAACACATTTGTGTCAAATTTTGTGCATGTTATCAGGCCAAAATCACCAGGGGGTGTAAACTTTTGAACAGGGTCATTTTTGAAGTTTCTGTTGTCATTATGATTTAAAAAGAGTAAACTAATATATATATATATATATTTTTTTTTTTTTCAAAAAATGTCTTCACCGAACCACTAACCATGAGTGACAGAAAGGTTTTTGTGTTATCATTCATATTTTCTGAGAAAAGCCCAAATAATCAGAAATTCTGCTGGGGGGGTATAAACTTTTAGGTACAACTGTAAAACTACTACGCAAAGCGAAAGCCATTTATCAACGACACCCAGAAACGCCACCTGCTTCTCTGGGCCCGAGCTCATCTAAGATGGACTGATGCAAAGTGGAAAAGTGTTCTGTGATCTGATGAGTCAAATTGTTTTTTAGGAAAATGTGGCCGTTGTGTCCTCAGGACCAAAGAGGAAAAGAACCACCCAGACTGTAACAGGCCCAAAGTTCAAAAGCCAGCATCTGTGATGGTATGGGGGTGTATTAGTGCCCAAGGCATCATGGGTAACTTACACCTCTGTGAAGGCACCACTAATGCTGAAAGGTACATACGGGTTTTGGAGCAACACATGTTGCCATCCAAGCAACGTCTTTTTCATGGACGCCCCCTGATTATTTCAGCAAGACAATGCCAAGACACATTCTGCATGTGTACAACAGCGTGGCTTTGTAGTAAAAGAGAGCGGGTACTAGACTGGCCTGCCTGTTGTCCAGACCTGTCCCCCATTGAAAATGTGTGGCGCATTATGAAGCGTAAAATACAACAACAGTGACCCCGGACTCTTTAACAACTTAAACTGTACATCAAGCAAGAAAGGGAAAAAATTCCAACCAAAAAAGCTTCAAAAATTGGTCTCCTCAGTTCCCAAATGTTAACTGTGTGTTGTTAAAAGGAAAGGTGATGTGAAGTGTGAAGCAAGATTGTGAATCTGTGCTAAATATTTAGAAATCCCACCTCAAGATTTAGAAATCTTGACTCCATATTTGGAAAGCTTGGCTAAATATATAGAAATCTTAGTGAAATACTTAGAAATCATACCTCAAGATTAAGAAATCTTGACTTAATATTCAGAAATCATTGCAAAATATTTTGATATCAAAGCTACATATTTAGAAATCTTAGATTAATATTTAGTCTCAGCTAAAGTACTCAGAAACGTAGCTAAATATTTAGAATCAGGACATGTATTTATATTGTTTATATAAAAAGTTTAACATCTAGATAAAACATTCAACATTTACATATCAATCAATCAATTAATCTTTATTTATATAGCGCCAAATTATAACAAACGTTATCTCAAGACACTTAACAAAACATTAGCAGGCTGATACCTGTTAATGTTAGAGTATTTCATCATTTTATTAACAGAGACCCAACATCAAGACAGGATAAGGAATCTTATCTCATCTTGATCCACCATGAGTGTAGCACTTTGCAGCAGCTTTTAGCAAGTTACAGTGGCAAGGAAAAACTTCCCTTTAACGGGCAGAACCAGACTCATGTTAGACAGCCATATGCCTGACTGTGTTGGGGTGAGAGAGAGAGGGAGAGAGAGAGAGAAAGAGAGAATAAGAGAGAAAGAGAGAGGGAGAGAGAGAGAGAGAAAGAAGAAAAATTGGAGAACTGTCAAAGCCACAGCAGCCGGAGTCAGGTTGTCCCACATCAGCTGGTAGATCCACAGCAACAATCCAGATGAACCTACAAACAGACTCAGAGACTCCCAGAGGATCATGGTTAATAACTATAATAGTGCATTAAGATAAAAGTTAGACTGACAGATAGAGGAGAAAAGGAAACAGAAGCCTAGTGTGTCAGTTTTCCCCCAACAGTCTAGACCTATAGCAGCATAACTAAGAGCTGGATACAGGCCTGATCCAGCTCTAACTATAAGCTTTATCAAAAAGGAAAGTTTTAAGTCTACTACTAAAAATCGAGAAGGTGTCCACCCCCCGGACCTCGTCTGGTAAGTTGTTCCAGAGAAGAGGAGCCTGATAACTAAAGGCTCGACCTCCCATACTACTTTTAGAGACCACAGGCACAGTCAGCAGGCCTGCATGCTGGGAGCGCAGTGATCTAGACGGATAATATGGAACTATAAGCTGTCTAAGATAGGACGGCCCAATGTTATTTAGGGCTTTATCGGCCAGAAGGAGAATTTTAAATTCTATTCTAAATTCTACAGGTAACCAGTGTAGAGAAGCCAATACTGGAGAGATGTGTTCTCTCCTCCTGGTTCCTGTCAATACCCGAGCTGCAGGGTTCAGAACTAACTGAAGGGTCCTAATGGACTTTTTAGAGCAGCCTAATAAAAGAGAGTTACAGTAATCTAACCTAGAGGAGATATAATATTATATAATATATCATAATATATAATATTTGAAAAAAAATATTTCACAATTTTTTTTTAAAGTGATGAACAAAAAGTGATGTTTTTAGGGCTAAATGTGGAGAAATGTCATGAGTTGTAGTGTGTGCAACTTTATAATCAGCACCCCATGATGAATTGTGTTAACTGACAATAGTTTACCAGAGTGTTCCTGAGCCCACATGTGAATATCCTTCGTACAATGATGTTGGTTGTTAATACAGTGCCACTGAGGGATCAAAGGTCACCGGCATTCAGTGTTGGTTTAGGGCCTTTATGCTAACGTGCAGAGATTTTTCCAGATTGTCTGAATCTTCTGATAATATTATGGACTGCAGATGATGAAATCCCTAAATTCCTTGTAATTATACATTGAGAAATATTGTTTCTAAACTGTTGGAAAAAATTTGCTTACGCAGTTGTTCCTATAAGGCTCTGGAAAAAATTAATAGACTACTGCAAGTTTTTCAGTTTCTCTGATTTTACTATTTATGGGTATTTGTTTGAGTAAACTTTTCAAATATGTAGAGATGCTGATTTCTGAAAAATTTGCAGTGGTCTCTTAATTTTTTCCAGAGCTGTAGATGGATGGGTGGGTAGGAAGTTGGTAGGTAGGCAGGTAGATAGATAGATAGATAGATAGATAGATAGATAGATAGATAGATAGATAGATAGATAGATAGATAGATAGATAGATAGATAGATGGATGGATGGATGGATGGATGGATGGATGGATGGATGGACGGACGGACGGACAGACATACAGTCGTGAGAAAATCCTCTGCGTAGGTTTTACCTTCTTCTCTCACTTGCTGTTTTATTTTGATGTCTGGCTGATCTGGTCAAATTTCTTTATTCCTTATATTTTCATCTAAACTTTACCTCCTTAAAGGATTTTGGAGGAGAGCTAATAGAGTAATTCAGTGTCAGCATCAGCATCCATCCGTGTCAATTCTGTCAGACGTAGACCAGCAGGAATAACCAAATTTACCTGAAGGGCAATTTCCCCTTCTGAGATCAATTTCTATGACACTGATGGCGAAATTTATGTTGCTATACAAGTATTTTGCCCCGGTTGGCAGTTTTTCTCTGATCCATGGGCCCTGGGAAAAGCACCCATGGATCAGGGATGAACAGCTTAACACGCTTTTCGCTGATTTAAAATGAACATTAATAATATGTGTATATGTTTTCAATATTTTTAACATATTTAAGTAAGTAAATTTGGTAATATTTAATTTTTTTAAATAAAATAACTGAAAAATGATGATAATGAAAAAATAAATAAAAACACTCTCCTCTAGGAAGGGCAACACTCTAGCGCCCTCTACGGGCCGGCAGCCACTGGTTTATACAACGGCCTAACTTTACTAGAATTGGAGTTGTATGCACTATTCAAATCTATGTATTATTCATGTCTATTTGCCATATATATGCAGAGTACATGCACTAATGTGACACAATCTCTATACCTGTCATCTACTTTTTCTTTTGATGACATCAAGTTTCAGAATCAGTCATAAAACAGACTCAAGGTCAGGACAACAGGAAGCAGATATGCTGTAGAATAACTTATTTGGCTTGGCATCAGTAAGGGTCTGTGAGACAGGTTTTAGTCCAGTTGCAGTTCTAGTTGCTAGGCACCATTCCAGTGGCAGCTTGTTGCAGCAGCTCTATCTTTTGTTCTTTTTTTTCTCCTTTTCATTTCTTCTTGTTTATTACCTTCAAATTTGGTGCTTGCTGTCACTTTATTTTAATTTACATGTAACCCTTTTTATGATGAAAGAAAGTCCTGAATGTCCATGAGAGCCACTGATATTGTCTATCAACACTGTTATTTAATTTACCCATGACACACACACACACACACACACACACACACACACACACACACACACACACACACACACACACACACACACACACACGCACACTCACACACACACACACACATACACACACACACACACAAACACACACACACAAACACACACACATACTACATGCGGTGCTTCCTGTAGGAAACTTGAGGGTGTGCGTGTTTATCAGGTCTCCAGAACACCTCGGAGAAGGTGTATGAGCTTGTCAGAGCAGAGCAGCATCAGGTGACTCTGCATCACGCCTCCTCGCTCTGAGATGTCCCAGTAATGTCTCAGCAGATGAACCATGGGCCACAGCTTGTCCCTCCATCACAGCTGAGTCCAAACAGCAGCTTGCTGCTGTCACTGTCTGTTAACATGTCAACATGCAAACACCTGCGCCCACCGCGTCCAAGTGAGAAGCCAATCCTTGACGCATTGTTGCAGCTCACTGTGGAGCTGGTGGTGACATCCTGTTGGTTGGTGTCAATGAGACTGTTTGGGTCACCTGATCTGTGGGATCTGAAGTTCATTTAAGGGGATGACACCAGAGTTTTTTACACTTGTGTGGTTCCTTGTCTAAAAGAAAAACAGGTGTAAAACAAATGGTCCCTATAGAAGCTGGACCTGACAAACTGAAGCCACAGCCATGGGAACATGTTGGCTGAGGGATGTATTTCCTCCTGACTCTTAGCTGTAGTAATCCAAAATGATTTATTAAATTTCAAAGGTCTTCCAGTAAGTTCTAGTAACACCCACCACAGCTGGTGAGTCAGGATAGGACCAAATATGGTGGTGATCCGTGTCTCATTTGACCATCTCTGTCATTCTCATTTTCTCTGGATGTGAACTTCAATTCTTCACTTTGATTTAAGCAGCTGGAACAAAATGAAACAACAGCAATCCAGTGAGATCCAAACCAGCAAACAAATCTTGTTTGTAAGAAAGAGGGAGAGAGTTTGGGAGCAGAAATGTGGGCCGTGTTTCCTCTGCCTCACAGCCCCGCAGCGTTCCTAATCCTCTTCTCCACCATCTGAAAAAGGCCTTTCACTCTTACGCTGTTTCATGAACCCTGAGCACTGTAATCACTCTGTGACAGATGTAGGCTACTACATGCAACACACTGACACACACACACACATGCTGACACACACACATTAACCCCCTCTTTCTTTCCAAGTGACTCACTGCTCATATCAGCATAATGGCCACAGACTGATCTGGCCCATAGGGGGGCTGAGGTCGCAGCTACACCGGGCTCAGAATAAACAATGAGAGACATGTGAGAGGGCCGGACCAGGTCCTGAGCCAGACTGTGTGTGTTTCACCACAGAACCTGGACTGGAGCTCCCCACACTACAGTGCACATTGCAGTAACACAGACACGCAAGATAATTTTAGTGACGTGAGTGTGTTTGGGTCTCTTTGTGAGGCAAGTAAGGTAAGGTTAGATTGAACTGAAGAAGAATAAGGAGACAAGTTGAGATTGTTGTCTTGTCAGGTTGGACGTCATTGGAGGATGGAAGGCATGGCAGCTCCCTGAAAGTGAAGCCAAAACATGTTGAATCCTGATTTCTGACTAGCTGCACATTTAAGTCATACATCCATCCTGGTTTTGAGTCACTGGGGCAAAAACCCATCCCAACTGTCATTGAATGGTAAGCATGCACACCTGGACAGGTTGCCAGCTCATCCAAGAGCTTACATGGGGAGAAAGACAATCTTTCACGCACAGGTTGATGGGCACCCTTGGAAGGGTCATCAATCTGATGAGAATGTTTTAAGACTGTGGAAGGAAGCAGTGGGAACATTCTTTGTTAGGTCTTCCTTTGGGCTGATTTCCCCCCTCTGTTCTGCCTGAGGAATAAAAAAAATCAGATGTGTTGGCAGTGCTAGCTCTGCTGGCAGTGTTAGCCACAGTCTGCTTACCTGTGTGACACGGTGTACCCCCAGACTCTGTGATCCTTCGTTTAAACGCGTTACACACACTGTTTCAACTTTTTTGTTACCTTCAAATCGTTCAGAAAGTCAATTTGTGATGAAAAGGTGAGAAAGGTTACCCTTGAACATCCTTTTTTCTCTCTCTTTCTCAATACCCTCTCAGGTTTTAAAGCTCAGTGAGCATGTGTCAGGTCTCTGGCTCCTAATGTTGCAGTGCTCACAGCTGGGGTGTTTTGGCTTCACTTTTGTGCCACATGAGAAAGGGGACATGTGTTTCATCCATCCTTACATGCATACTGTACATTAAGTTTAGATGTGAAACTCGAGTTCCCCTTAGTTTTTTTTATTTATTCATTTATTTACTTATTTTGTATTTGTAGGACATGAACTCTGTAGCCATGATGAACACAACCTTTGTTGAGGGGTGTCTGATTCCCTGCCTGTATTTTGCAGTCCTTGAATGTATTTCAGGGGTCATTTCTGAACAACTCAAGTGTGTTTTCTGGTGGTGGATCGAATGAGGTGTATTTAACTACAGTACAACACACTCGTGTTACTTAGACCTGCTGTTCGCAACATGACTCATCTGTTCAAATGTTGGTCACACTCACTTCTCCGATCAGTTTTATCCTTTGCACCTGAAACTTAAAGGTTCTTTTTGCTAGAGGAAATTATGAAGGAATGACATTTGACCAGAGGCAGAAAATAGCTTGAAGCCAACCTTTCGCCCGGTGCTAAGTGGCAGCATCCTGCTATAGATTCCACGGCGATGAAGCATGAATAGTAATTGTTTACCTGCAGTTGGTACAATGTCAACAGACCGATCCATCACATGGACGCTGTCGTCTTATTTATGGAGGGAGGGAATAAATCAGGCGAGTGGATGAAAGTTGAAAAGACAAACACAAGGACATAAATGGGAGTCTCATAGATAATCCTTTGAACGTTTTTAATCAAGACGTCAGCAGCAGGATAGATGAATGAAGCATCCATCCATCTGTAATTAAACTTGTGCATCATCATAATGTAGATATAATGTGATAAACAGCCTGACGCTGATATACTGATACCAATAATGCCGTGACTGATCGGAACTTTATCACAGCTTCAGCTCTGCTTCCTAATACTGAAGCTAAATTATTTTTTTCTTGATCAACATTATGGGAAAACATTGTTTAACTTCCTGCCAGATTATATGTTCGCAGTGATTTGATGTTGCAGACAGGTTCATTTTGATTTTTCAGCACCATATTAACTCTGTGATTAAGCTGAAGCAAACAGCTCTTGTATGCATGTCAGGTGATGAGAGTTCATAGTTCCTGGTTTTAGTGTGCATTCATTTCTGGAGAACATGGTGTAATTACAATTGTTGGAAGATTGTTTCTTAATGCAGAAAAAAATCACAAATGTGTACAGATATCTGAAAGATGACAAACAAAAAAATGTTTTCAAACTCCACCCAGTCAGTAGCACTCACAGGGTGAACTAGAAAATGGGTGTTTAATCTGTCTCTTCTCCTCTTTGTCCTGAGGGGTAGAATGAACCAGAGAGTCTCAGACATAGCTCTAAGTGAATATCAAGCTCTGAATATCGAATGTTGTGGAATGTTAAACAATGTTGTTCAATTTGAATTATGGTGGTAAGTTTTTAGCTGTGTCAAAAAAAAAACACTTCCTCTTGCTCAAGATGGTGCAAATGCTATCAATCAAGTTGCAGAACTTCATCACTCATTTTGTTTCACTCAGTTTGTGTTTTTTCATAATTAGGATAAACCAGTGGCTCCCAAAATTAATTTTAACTGCACTCCTCATTTAGAGATCAACTGTCCTTTTTCTGTCAGACAGTCCAGCTCTAGGATTTGTTTTCTCCTCTAACTGCTAGATTTCATCAGCCGGTCTGGTGTTGTCATACAGACTTCAGGACACCATAAATCAATGCATTCCAATCCAACCCGACTAGTCCTAGTTGTGTAGCTAGGAATTAAAATTTAGAAATAACCTATTTTAATGGTGATAATCTCATTTTGAATTGAGGATCATGACCAGGCATATATACCAAGAGATGAGACCTTTCAAGATCACTTACAGTCTTCATAATCTCCTTAAGTGATCATTTGAAACGAATCAAATAACTGAACACATGTGGCTTGAACCATTTATGTTGGTCCAACTTTAAAAAATTATTTGACAAATTTTAACGTTTATGGGGCTACAAAGTGGTGCACCTTCACAGCAAGAAGGTCACTGGTTTGAATCCTAGAATGGGTGAGGTGGGCCTTTCTGCGTGGAGCTACATGTGCATACATGGGTTCTCTCCGGGTACTCCAGCTTCCTCCCACAAACCAAAAACATGCCCACTAGGTCAATTGGTGATTCTTAATTGCCTGTAGGTGTGAGTGTGTGTGAAAGGTTGTCTGTCTCTACATGCCAGCCCTGTGATTGACTGTGACCAGTCCAGGGTGAACTGCTGGCTCTCGCCAAAAGACAGCTGAAATAGGCTCCAGCACCCATGACCCTGTTCAGGAAAAGGGTCGGGCATATGAATGAACATTTGTTTTACCATGGAAACAGTTGAACTGAGTGGAGTCTTTTTTATTCTTTCAGTTTCTGGTGTCACAGATCTGGGAGTCATTTGTGTATTGCATTTGAATAGCGGAGTTGTGCATGGTGCTGTGGGGGTTTTCACACATCAGGGGTCCCCTGATATTGGATCCACAATTACTAGCCTCTTTACTCATCTGTGATCGCTTTAACCATGTTGAAGACTTTTGTGACACATTTGTTGACTGCTACATGCCCATTTGTCAAAAATTAAGTCACTTTGTGAGTTCTGCCACATATTTGTGACATAAAGTTAACTTTTCAGGTTCATTCCTGGGCTTTGTTTGTGAATGGCAGTACACAGTTGTGAAATACTTGGTTCATTGGTGAAAACCAGTCTTTTGTGGTTTGTTATCATGGACCATCTTTTCAATCAAAAATCAGGTTGCAAATCAGGTTTTTAGTTTCCACTTTTCTCTCCCTTTCTTTATCAAGATCCATTCACATACATATGTGAGTGTCATATGTTCTCCATAGGCTTCAACACCCACTGTACTCACTGGTGAGGGTGGAGGTGTGGATGGGGGCCGAGATTACAATGAATGTCACCCTACTTCCTCTCTCAATCATCCACTTTCAATCCATGGCCGTGCTGGGGTTTGTGAGACAGCTTGGCGATGATGCCAGTAAAATGGGATCAATAGCATAGGGAAAAACAGAGCAGACAATTTCTTACCCCCTTGATAGTGGTGCAACGGATCATTGTTGATCCGTGATCTGTACGGATCTCTCTCCACGGTTCGGCATGCATGTGGTCCACGGATTGGTTGGTAAAAAAAAATGTGCGTGTTCATGCCCTGCCTTCACGTGAACACGCACAACTTTTTAATCGCTGCAGACACATGGACGTCCTCCGTTGCGCAAAACAAGGGGTTTAAGCATATGCTGAATGTGCTTGAGCCACGTTATGAAATCCTTCGCACACCCCTTTAGCAAGGTGATCATGCCGAGTCTTTATGAGTAGGAAAAGACAAAAATTGTGGATGAATAATCCGAGGTGTCCTCTGTTGGGCTCACCACAGTTGGGTGGACTTCCAGGGCAACTGAAAACTATGTACCAGTGGCAATTGCTCTATGACTGCAAGGGAAGCCCAGCTACCCCTAAAATGTAAAAATAATAATAATAATAAACAAATAAAAGAAGACAAAAAAGCGGTGAAATAATTTACCATTGTGTGTACATTTCACTGACTAAATATGCATTTGAACGCGTTCATCTTTTGTTCAGAATCAGCTACTTATCACTGGAAACCAACATGACTTCCTTCTTATTCATCCCCGCAGCACCACAGTGTTTTACACAGACGGATGCTCAGCTTCTCCACGGGTCTATGGGGCAGTGGGCAGGCTCTGACGCTCGGCTCCCCTCATTGAAAGAGCAGCAGCCGCCTCTTCCTTGTTTAAATGTTGTTGCACTTAAGGGAAGTTTAGAACTTTTGTTGTACAATTCTATAATGACTATCTATCTATCTATCTATCTTTCTATTTATCTATCTATCTATTCATCTATCTATCTATCTATCTATCTATCCATGCTGATCCGAAAAATGATCTGATCTGTGACAGACAACCGTGATATGATCAGAACGGTGAGTTTTTGATCCGTTGCACCCCTACCCTTTGAACTTATGTACCCGTGATTGATTTGTCCCCTGCCACAGCAGTCTCCACAGTCACCATAGTCACAGTAATTACTGCACTCACTGTCGTCACGCACAAAACATAGCCAGCACAAAAAGTGTCAACAGCTCCTCCTAATGAACCACAGGAACACACAAGGTAAAAGATAGAAGTGGGTCACACATTTCCAAGAGGTGTACCAAAAGTTACTCTCAAACAGAAGAACTGATAAGAGGTCATAGAGAAATGATGACCCATGTGTATTTTAGGCTCTGCAGTCACATCAATGAGACTCTTAAGCCATTAGTCTAAGTGTCGGAATTTGTAAGTACAAAAGTGGTCTTCACATTGAAAGAAGATCTGCTTTTGAATCCATAAATCTAACTGAGTAAACATGAACAACATGGAATCAGCAGCCATGGGAAAATAAAGTTTTGTGAAAAGATTCAAGTATTCAGAAGAAGTAACTTCTGTTAATCTTGGGAACTTCCTGACACATTTATGTCTTCATCTCTCATGAACCAGATGACTTTCTGTCATGCAATGAGAAAATTCCCCCTTATTCATTTGTACACAAGAGATAAGAAAACATTTCAAGTGCTTCCAAGGAAATTGAGCCTGCATCAATATTTCCCACTCGAGCCTCATTTTGAAATTTTGGAGAAATGCTCAGTGGCACATCTTTCTGGTCTCCTACACACTCTGCTGTCAGGAGGACGTGTTCTCTCTCCAATGTCTCTTTCCGTCAAAGTCAGGCAACAGGAGACAGCGCAACACCTTCCAACATTCAGATGTACAGTGTGATGCAAAGAGACAGGAAAACAAAAAACACTTTTAATCTGTGTCAAGGGTTTTTCCTTCACTGGGAGAGATTGAAGCTGATGGGCCTGATTCTATCTGCTCCAAAACACTCCTGCTACAGCGCTAACTTTCAATGTCATTGGATTTGTGTGTGTTAAGAGAGGGGTGGGTGGGGGTGGAGGTGTGGATGGGGGCTGAGATTACAGTGAATGTCACCCTACCTCCTCTCTCAATCATCCACTTTCAATCCATGGCCGTGCTGGGGTTTGTGAGACAGCTTGGCGATGATGCCAGTAAAATGGGATCAATAGCATAGGGAAAAACGGAGCAGACAATCTCTTACCCCCTTGAACTTATGTACCCGTGATTGATTTGTCCCCTGCCACAGCAGAGGAGACATTAGAGACACGAAACATGTGTGTGGCCGCACATACGTGTGTGTGTGTGTGTGTGTGTGCACCTTCATACGTGTATTGAAAGCATGTTTTTGTAAAAGTGTGGTGTCCGTGCATTTGTGCATGTGTGTGTGTGTGTGTGTGTGTGTACTTGGTGATTGATGACCCTAAGCACACACACACATCATCAGCAAGGCATTTGCGAGGTGTGTGAGTCAGGAGCTGTCATCCCCCTCAGTCTCCCCAAGCAGAGGCCTGGGCTGCTGATTTATAGTAAATCATTAAAATCTGCTTATTATTGCAGCAGCTCATCACCCTCTCACTCCCTCCCTCCCTTCCTCCCTCTGTCCCCATAAGCAGCCCCTCCCCACAAAAAAAACTTACCACACAGCTGCAGACACACACACACACACAAACACAAACACGCACACACGCGCGCATGTTCATACAGAGGCAGATTCTATGGCCAGCTCAGTGACACTGACTTCAACACACAGAGCGATGGTCAGCAGCTTCTGGCACACTAAAATCCCTTTCTGATGAGCATTTAGAAATAAATACACCAGATGTCTTGTTTCATAAACATCGGCTGAAGACGCCAGTGAAGGAATCTGGCCGCGTTCCTGCACAGCAGCTGGAGCAGAGTGGGCATATCTATCCACCGAGAAAAACAAAAAGGAAAGGGGAGGAAGAAACTTTCCTGTGGGCACTCAAGCTCACATGTGCATAAACATACACACACACAGACTTGCACACCTCCACTGTCTTTCGTCTCTGGAAGTGAAAATGTGATGTGACTTGAACAATGACAGGTGTGTTTGTCAAGGATGTGGCTGTCACTTCAAATCAATGGACGGGAGCATCTTCCCAGGGAGGCTCTCCACTCCTGAGCTTTGACTGGTTACACCGCGCTTCAGTGCAGAACAGTAAATTGTCAAAGTAGCATTCAGGGAGCCCTGCTTGGATGTCATCAGATCAAGAAATATCTAAGAGAGCTCTGAATTTATGTGGGAGCTCAAAAAGCTTCATGGTTATATTTCAGTATCCTTCACACTGCTTTTTAGTTCCTCATGTCTTTGTTGTTTCTGTGTAAATATTTTGTTTGAAGACCAGAAATTTGGATCAGTCCTTTATAAATGTTCAAACCTGCTTCTGGAAAGATCCAGTTTAACACAGAATGATTCAGGTTTCTTTCATGAACTGAGAAAAAATGTCAACATGTCACTTCAAAACAGCACATCCTTGAATTCATTACCGCTGAGAGGCTCTGAAGACTGAGGCTGCTTTACAGATATACTGATGTGATCTGGATGAACTGAAGGTTTACCACACAACTGTCCGAATGTCTGACTTTGGCATCTTTTTAGGGGAGTAATAATAATTCAAGTGTAGAACTAGAAAACATCACATATGTCCATGCAAGGCCTGTGAACGTCCTACTCTTTGGCATGCCCCTGTCAGATGGTTATGGGCAGTGTTGGGCCCATGACTGAAAAAAAGTAGTAAATTACTTATTAGTCGTTACTCTTTTTAAAAGTAATATTATTACTCTACTTATTACTTCCCGTGATGTATTACGTTAATGATTATATTACTTTTATTTACACACCAAGTTGGTAGTTGTGTCCTTTGATAAAAGAGGGTAAAAGAGAGGATGCAAATAATAATAATAATAATAATAATAATAATAATAATAATAATAACAACACATTTTATTTGTATAGCGCTTTTCAAAACTCAAAGACCCTTTACAATTTAAAAAGAAATACATAAATGCGTACATCAAGTAAAACAATTAAGACAATATAACAGTTCAATTACAGATTAAAAAACTAACTTAAAAAGGTGAGTTTTTAGCAGAGATTTGACGGATGATGGGTTGGAGCAGTTTTGAATGTGAGTGGGGAGTGAGATCCAGAGTGAGGGGGCAGCTATGGAAAAGGCTCTGTCCTCTCAGGCTAATGCAGTTTACTGCTTCTCCAGTACACAATTTTGATGATATTTAATAAGCCTTCATGATTTTTTTTTTCTACTGATATCTTTGTCTGTCAGCAAATTATTCTGTCGTAACCTGGGTAACATTTTTAACTGATTTTCACCTGCTTTCTGCAACCTATGTTTTTTTTTTTTTACTAAGCCCTTGTAGCACTTTGAGATTTCTCGGAGATGAAAAGTGCATTGTGAATAAAATGTATCATTCTTTTTTTTATTTCTCTGGGTGCATCATTTTCTGCGGCCTATGAATCCATCAAAGTTAAAGGCTACATTAAATACAGATGTGAGAACAAAGTTTTTTTATATCCAGTCTTCGTCGATCTAATTAGAAAGAGAAATAGTAAAGGGACAAAACTTACATCTGACATGATACTGTAGTCTTTCTCCTCCACAAAACTGCGGTAACGGGTGTATTTTAGTGATACGTCGTTCGTGAACAATTCGTCCAAATAAACAAATCATCTGGGTGAAAGAACTGAACAGAATCACTTACTTGAAAAGATTGGTTCATTTATGAACTGCAGTTGCACTCCCCTCTCCTGTCTCTTGTCTCTGTCTCTCTTGACTGTTCGAGTTGCCCAGACCTTCCCCCCCTAATTTATGTCGATAATAGTAATGACTCAACAAACAGGACAGAGTCGGTCGGAAGTCCTGTGTCGCTCAAGCCCGCCCCTGCATCTCCCTCTTGTGTCACCAAACTTGATGAAGTAGTAAATATTTAGGTTTCACGAAAATATATGTGCTTTTTATTGCTGCTGTCGGTTCGCAAACGGCTTCTATATCCATAATTACTCAGCTGACTGCTTTAAAATTAATTCTGAAGGTCCCAAATAACATTTATTTCATGAATTAATCACTGACGGACTGAGAAAGAGAGACACAGCTCTGAACTGGAGCTCCAAATCAGTGATTCGTACTGACGCACTGAACGTACTGAATTAAGTGAACAAATCGCGAACTGAACTGGAGCTCAGTGTCAGTGATTCGTACTGAACGTACTGAACTTACTGAAGTATGTGAGCGAATCACGAACTGAACTGGAGCTGTCAGTGATTTGTACTGAACGTATCTAGTGCATGAAAGAATCGCGAACTGACAGAGAGAGAGAGACTCAGAACGGACTAAAGCCTTTGACTGGTCCTGAAAATGTATATCACGTATAAATATCAAACACTCTGTACACCTTTTGATAATATTTTCATACTTTAAAGTTGTTAATTATAATGTTGTAATGTGTCTTATGTACAGAGATATAGTCTGTTTTATTGATATTGTATTCCTATTTTATATTTTGCACTACATGCTCTTTTTGCACATCTGTTAGCTTATTTAACTCGATGTTTAACTGTGTCTACAATTTTTCATGTCACACCTGCTTTGGCAATGTAAACGTAGTGTAGCATCCTGGCTATTCCCAAGGGATTGTGGGAATATTGTTGTACAATATGTTTTTGTTATTAGTTCTAGCTGGTTCTGCATTTTATTGAGTAGGTTTCATTCCTAAGGTTATAGTTGAATTCCAATTCTTGTCTTAACCCTTAATCTTAACCCTCAATCTCAAAATGCGCGCTCCCGCGAAGTGTAAGTGCTGTCCCGATTCTCAGAAAGTTGAGGTTGAGGGGCAAGATTGAGGGCTGTATCTCCCTCAATATTGAGATTTTCCGACACCACCCTTGGGATTAAGGGACATCCAGAATGCATTGCGTATTGTCGGTAAATAAACATGGCGGCCAGAGCGGCAGAGAAGGCAAGCTACAAATATAGTATTTTCTTTGTTAATGGAGATATAAATATTACGAAAACCATTGTATTATCTTAGTTTAGACCCATTTTATGGATTATTTGCCTCGTTGTTGCAGAACATTTATTTTTATTTTACGATCTTTTGTCAATAGCGTCCGGTGCGGACAAGCCATGTTGCTTTCGTTAAAGTTAGTTAATGTTACAAAATGGTCATTTTTCTCCGTGGTAATGTAATTGTTTTATCAAGATAACAGCCTATATAACATGCTTGTGCCGATAATGGTATAAGATGACCGGGCTAATGTCATCTCCTGTAGCCACAGAGTTATGTAACGATAGTTATAGCTGGTGTTTACCTTTCAATAAACTATGGTTTGCTGTGACAGCTGAATATGTCCGTGGTTGTGTTATTTATACAGATATTTTTTTGATCACGCTAACCGAAGGAATAACTGACAGACAGTCCACAACAATTTCACTTGCATTTAAGGGGTGTCCCATTGCTAAGTCACAAGATAGACCTTAACACTTGGTTTTGAGGGCTACCAAGATTGAGGGTTGAGCTTGAGGGTTAAGATTGAGGGTTAAGAAAGGAATTGGAATTGGGCCTATATTTGAGTATCAGTCAACCCAGTGGTGACTTGGGTCGTGTTTCAAGTGGACAACAGTGAATAAAGTGAGTTTTGCCAGCAGTTAGGATCATAGGAATACACTATTGTATTAATGTTATTTCCTGTGGCATCAACTACAGAGAGATAACTGACTAGTCGTAGTACTGTTCCACATCACAGAATGTTTATCATGTCAATAAAGTTTTTTGAAATGAATTGTACTGACAGCTCAATCACTGAACTGGAGTCTGGGTTATTCACCACCTACAATTCTCAGTGCATCTGAGCATTTGGTGTTGTTTCAGCTCATTAAATTTTGACTGGCAGGTGGAGCTGCGGGGAAGTACTGAACAATTTGGTGAATGATTCGGTGAACGAATCACTTTACTGAACTGATTCTAATGATTCGATTCACTGAAAAGAACTGCTTTGCCCATCACTAGTGTATTTCCAGCCGTTGAACTATACACGTACCGCTCCATCTTTCAAGCTAGCTTGGGTTGCCAGTTATGTTTGAGAACAATGGTAAAAAAAAAAAGAAGCCACGAAAACTACCCGCAGCTGAGCCTAAAAGACGCTGGATTCTGCCAGACAACCACAAATCTCTCACTACTCAGCAGACAAACATGATGACATTAATCTGTGGATTATTCCATTTGAAATTATAGATAACAACATTGAGGAAGTAGTGAGTAATAAGTCACTTTTTGGGTGAGTAAGTGTAATATTGTTACTGGATGTTTAAGAGTAGTTCGTTACACTACTCTTAACTGGTAAAAGTAATATTATTACAGTGATATATTGCAAGTAATGCGTTACTGCCCAACACTGGTCATGGGTCTGTTTATTTGTGTCATGAAAGATCAACCGACATAACAGCTGTCACTTTGACATTGGGCCTCATTTTCAAACAGTGCATACTCACAAATTTGTGTAAAAACGTTTGATGCACAAATCAGTGATCCACCAATATTTTTTTTGTGGAGTTTATTCTTCCTCACCAAAGAAATTCAGGGCCGCCTAAGACCATGTGTATGCACAAATAATGAAGGATTAGCTCTCTAAAAGATTTTGAATGCATACTCTTTTAACTAAGACCCCGTTTACACAACAACTGTTTTTGGGGGGTGAAACAATGGTGTTGTTGTGTTTTAGCCTCCTGTTTACACAGAGACCACCACACCAGCCGAAAAACGCAAACTTTTGCAAACGGGACTTTTCCAAAATGCCATTTTCACCGTCTGCATGTAAACACTAAACTGGGGAAATTTTGGATACGCTGACGTCAAGTTCAGCTCTGTGCATGCACAATAAACCTTCACTGTGCCATGCACAAACTGAACAACAACAAAAACAACAACAGTGACCTACCGTTTCCTTCTTCTTGCTCACCTCTTCTTCGGCTTCTATACTGTTGTCATGTATACAGCTTCAACAGTTATAACGCCATCTATAGGCCTGACATGCGTACTACAGCGTTTTCAGTCCCTCAGCGCATTCATGCAGACGCAGATTTTTTTCATTGCGTTTTCATGCGTTTCAGGGTGAAATGTTGTGAAATGTTGTCGCGGAAACGGGGCCTAAATACATGACATATTTAAATTACTTTCAGAATAAGGAAAAAGCCTACAATACAGTTCAATAATAACATTGACTAAATGTAATAGATAACGAATAGAAATGCTGTGAGCAGTAGTGGTGTGAGATACTTCAAAATTTGCTATCAATACCTATCAAATATTTTATATCAATATTCCAATACCAAGTAAATATAGGACAAGTATCGCAGATGTCAATACTAATATAGATACCTTTTACATAGAAAAAAAGCATGCCAAAATTAATCAAGATTAACACACAACAACAAATACTAATTAGTGATAAGTCGGTCGTGAACGATTCGTTCATTTGAACGAATCTTCTGTGTGAACGAACTGAACCGAATCACTTACTTGAAAAGATTCGTTCATTTATGAACTGCAGTTGCACTTCCCTCTCCTGACTCTTGTCTCTGTGTCTCTTTACTGTTAGAGTCGCCCAAGCCCTCCCCCCCGCACCCATTTATGTCAATGAAAGTAATGACTCAACAAACAGGACAGAGTCGGTCGGAAGTCCTGTGTCGCTCAAGCCCGCCCGTACATCTCCCTCTCGTGTCACCAAACATGATGAAGTAGTGAATGTTTCAGTTTCGCGAAAATATATATGAGCCTTTTATGGCTGCTGTCAGTTTGCAAACCGCTTCTATATCCATAATTACTTAGCTGACTGTTTTAAAATTAATTCTGATGGATTCAAATAACGTTTATTTCATGAATTAATCACTGACAGACTGAGAAAGTGAGACACAGCTCTGAGCTGGAGCTCCGAATCAGTGATTCGTACTGACGTACTAAACGTACTGAACATACTGAATGATGTGAACGAATCGCCAACTGAACTGGAGCTCCGTGTCAGTGATTCGTACTGAACATACTGAAGACACGCACATCCAGTATGTGAACGAATGGCGGAGTGAACTGAAGCTCTGTGTCAGTGATTCGTGAACGTAGTGAAGACACGTACATCCAGTACGTGAACTGAAGCTCTGTGGCTGTTTTCCAAACCGCCTACTACCTACTACATACTACAGTAGTATGTAGTATGACTGTTTTGTTGGACCTGTGAAGTAGTATACTACTCTGGATTTCAGGAAGTGGAGCTGATGGATTTTTTTCTAATGTTTAATTTCATCATAAGTAAACCATGAGTACATTTGGCATTTCAGTCATTAATTCACCACATCAATCAGTGGTGAAGTTACAGGAGCAATAAAAGTAGATAAGTTAAATTAGATGTCAATGAGATACAAAGGAAAATAAATAAATGAAATTAAGCATGTGAAGGAAGTTATTTTTTTTTAGAATTGTTATGGTTTTTTCATTATTTTAGTGGTTCAAGGAACATTTTTGATTCATTTAGAAAAACAACAAATTCAGGGAGGGATAAGAGTCCTGATTTTATCACATTTGTAAAGGTATAAAAGTTTATTACAGCAAAATCGCCATATTTGATTTTTTTATCTTGCACCAAAAGTTATCGTGTATTGAAAATAAATCTGAAACCAACTGACTTTGTATTTTTACAGCTGGTGGAAAAACTGCGTCCATATTACCCACGTAGGCTGTTAGTGTAAAATAAAAAGTGATAAATGATTTACGGGCTTTTATGAATTTGGTAAAAGTAAACAGCTCGTTCATGATGAAGTGAGCAGATTTACCGCTGTTTCTTTCCTGTCACTTCACTTTTATCTCTCGGACCGTTTCACATTTTTGTTGTTGTGTTGTAGTTGATCTGATTTATTCCAGTAGGTGTCAGTAATTCACCTCAACCTGAGCGCCCCCAAACTGACCAACGGCATTAGCGCCGTGCATTGTGGGAAACAGTACGCCAGGTAGACTGGTCCGTTGCATACTGAGAAATTTTCTCTGATCAGTAGGTCATCCGGGAACTTGTAGTATGCTACAGATCTCGCAAGTTTTCGCATACTGCCTACTAAATACTGAATTTCAGCCGAAGTAGTAGGCATCGCTAGTGTAGTAGGCGGTTTGGAAAACAGCCTGTGTCAGTGATTCGTGAACGTAGTGAAGACACGTACATCCAGTACGTGAACTGAAGCTCTGTGTCAGTGATTCGTGAACGTTCTGAAGACATGTACATCCAGTATGTGAACGAATCGTGGAGTGAACTGAACTGGAGCTCAGTGTCAGTGATTCATACTGACGTACTGAAGGTACTGAAGGCACGTACATCCAGTACATGAACGAATCGCCAGCTGACAGAGAGAGAGAGACTCAAAACGGACCAAAGCCCTTGACTGGTCCTGAAAATGGATATAACGTATAAATATCAAACACTCTGTACACTTTTTGATAATATTTTTATACTTTAAAGTTGATAATTAGAATGTTGTAATGTGTCTTATGTACAGACATAAAGTCTATTTTATTAATATTTTATTGATATTTTATATTTTGCACTGCATGCTCTTTTTGCACATCTGTTTAGCTTATTTCACTAGATGTTTAACTGTGTGTACTTTTTTTTTTTTTATGTCACACCTGTTTTGGCAATGTAAACGTATTGTAGCAACCTAGCCATTCCCAAGGGATTGTGGGAATATTCTTGTACAACATGTGTTTGTTGTTAGTTCTAGCTGGTTCTGCATTTTATTGATTAGTTTTTATTCTTTAGGTTATATTTCAGTATAAGTCGACCCAGTGGTGACTTGGGTTATGTTTCTGGAGGACAACCATGAGTAAAGTGAGTTTTGTCAGCAATTAGTACCATAGGAAACTTACTATGTGGTTATAAGTCAGCTTACTGAATAATGCATGAAATATGGCATTGTAGTGATGTTCTGAATGACTAGGTAAACAAATCTATTGGACGAATTTTTTTGCTGAACTGATTCTAATGATTCGATCTTCTTAAAAGAACTGCTTTGCCCGTCTCTAATACTAATATTTCTGTTCATGAATGAAGATTGTAAAAAACAGTTTTTCAACTAGCAAATAATCATGTGCTTAAATTTTCTCTGTGTTATTGTAAAACAGTTAATTTGAATATTCATCGATATCAACAATTATTTAATTTAAGGATTTTATATATCCTTTTGATCAACAGCTTGCACACACTGGTGGATTAACTTTTACAGAAACGTAATTGTATTTTGGAAATCAGGACTAAACTGATCATTTTGAGTACCCATCTCTTCTCTGTAGGATCAATACTGATACCAACGTTGGCATCAACATATTGAAATTTGGATCGATACGCCCACCACTGGTTTGCAGTTTCAAAGTGATGATGAAAAAGTGAAATCTGAAGGGAAATCTGTATTTTTCTCTGCTCAAAAAGATTTCTGCATTTCATTAAGTAGTCATAGTGGAAGCAGGAGCTGGACTGTCTGGCAGAAAAGGGACAGAAGAGCCGAAGAAAGCTGAACAGAAGAGTGAGCCTGGGCCAAGGGCTAAAGCAAAAGCTTGAGGCTAAAACATGAGCTGAAAGCTAAAACACAAGCTAGAGGCTTAAACAAGAGCAAAAGGCAAGACAAGGACTAAAGGCTAAAACACAGACTTAAGGCTGAAACACTAGCCAAACACTAAGACAGGGTCTAAACTGTTCGTGCTATTATACATTTAACCCACATGCAGAAGTTATGCTGCAGTGATCTGTTCAAACTGGAGAGTCTATCAGTAAAATCAGAATCAGAATACTTTATTGATCTCCTCGGGGCAATTGCTTTTTTAGTATTCAGTTACTCCCATTCAGAAGGAGTTAGAAATATAAAAAAGTAAAAAAAATGTATGCATAAGTGTCTTATACAAAAATTGAAATCCAAGCATAAAATATCAAATGAAATATAGAATTGAATATTAAGTATGTAAATAAAATATAGGATAAAATAGATTATTAAGTATGGACTGATGACTGATTTTATGTTTGCTCTGCTGGATAGAAGAGCACTGCCAGGGCATAACGGGATTCACATGGCACCCCTATGCCAAATATAGCTGTTAACTAAACTACGATACAAACTGTCAAAGTTTGCTTATTGTCACATTTCAATCAACAGCACTGAACAACTGTTGATAAACACATGAGCCCTTTACATACCTCATCCCATTGTAGACAGTAAAAGGTTGTCTTGAGTGAGAAAATTAGTGTTAAAAATAATATTAGATCTCCATTCATCTTTCAAAACAAAGACACGCACCATTCCATCCCAACAGTTTGTGCTCCTGAGCGCCAGAGGGGGGCACTGCTTCAAACAGGTTCTGCTCACAGCCACTTTAAATTAAAAATGTAGTATACATTGATATGGCAATGTGCATATTTGTGACAATGCGTCACATTTACTTCATATCTTATATGTATCTTTGATATAATCTTTGATTGCTCCAACCAACAGTGCCACAAAGTAGTGCCAACTGAATGAAGATATTTAACTTTTCTTCAAAGATATTAAACTTTTCTTCTTATGACTTGACACATTTTCTGAGCACACTCAACTTCACCGTTCACTCAACTTATGTACTTGGTCTCAAAAATATGAACATTTGTACACATTATTGAGTGAATGAGGTTCATGGTGTGTTTGTGCTCATGGTTTTTTGAACATGCAGGGTTCTCGATGCTCTGATTGGTCGCTGACTTAAGTGTGGTTCCACATTGAAGCTGCATCTGGGTAAGATGTCAAGGTCTACTTCGTCTGACACTTGTGTTACTCCCTCAAACTTCCAAAGCAAACCCATCTTTATCTCATCCCTTACATAGATCCTTGTGTTTGTTTGAAGCAGACACTCACAGTGAAGCTAAGTTCAGAATTAAATGCAGCAGCCTGTCACCAGGGGGCGCTTTCACACTTCTGGCTGTGGTGACTTCAGACAGGTCGTCCTCTTCTTACAGGTGTGCAGAGCTGACTATAAAGTTCCGCGACAAACAAACTCAGGCACGTGCAGAGGGGGGGCAGAAGGTGCTTGAGCACTTGCCCCTTTGCCCCTTGACATCCAAAGTGCCCTTTTGTCAGAGGTTTTTTTTTTTATTATTATTATTTTTTTAAATTATTTTTCATTTTTAGGCTATGAGTATATAAGAGTCAGGTTGTGTTTCTGAAAATATAATACAATAATGATATTAATAAAAAGAAATAATAATAAAGATCTACCTAGGTTGGTCACATGACGTCCACAACGTACGTATCCTCACTAAGCTCTCACTGCCCTGACGTGCGTGGACATGCCCATCTGGCGGAACTGCTGTAGACAACGACTTGTCAAACCAAAGACTCCAGACGGCTGAGAGAGTAAAAAACTGACCAGGTAGGTAGGATCTGCAACCTTATTTTTTTGTGCACACAGTGTCATCTTGATGTAATCCTTTGTCGTCCAAATCTCCATACCGCAGCTGACTCTCACAAGTTATAGGCTAGTTCATAGTACATCGGGACAGGCTTTTGTTGTTGTTTCTGTACCAGTTGGCTACTCTTGTTATGGGGAAAACGCACAGAGATATCAAGTGTTATTTGACTGTCGAGCAGTTTCTTCCCTGTGTCTAGCAATGAGTTGTATGGCTGAGGTCAGCTTATTTTTATTTTTTTTCCATGCATGCCATATGTCTCCACAGCGACTCTCTCTTTCTGTGCGTGTGTGTGTGTGTGTGTGTGTGTGAGAGAGAGAGAGATAGGGAGAGACAAACTACTTTTTTTTGACAGGCTTACTCAAAAGTGATGCAAGGCATCAAGAAATTATGCTTTAGGCCAATGAGTATATCCTACAAATATAAGTAAATGCATAAGAATTATATAACTTCTAAAAAATATTTAAATACGTGATTGCTATATCATTTCATCATAACTTTTTTTTGTTTATTAGTGATAGCCATAAGAATAATAAAGGTCAGGTGACGGATGGGTTAAATTCATGGCTACAGTCCAACTTTTTTAAAAGTTTGAAATGTCACTCTGTGTGTGTGTGAGTGTGTGTATTTTGTGGCATCAGATTGAGGTTTAACAATCATATTTTATTCTGCAGAGATGCCTGGTAAGGGTAGGAAATTAAATCAAAATCAAAAAGAGCTGCATGAGGCTGCCAAAGGCAGTGGATCACTCACCAGCTGGATGAGAAAGAGCACAAAAGGTAAGAAAAACACTTATAGCAGCTACTTACATTGCAAAGGCATTTGTTGGAGTTTGTACAATCAGCTATATCGCCGCCATGTTTTTTCTCGTGTTTACACCCCGGATCAGTACAGCCCACCTCCAGCGATATCAGCAGCAGTAGCCGCCTCACCAATCCCCTCAACTAAAGGTGTTCAATGTTGTACCCATGAGGTAATAAAGACGCATGTTTTGCTTTGCAGTTGTGGCCTCTAACAAAGAAATGAATATTTCACTGAAATGGTATATTGTGATTCTGTGTTCCCTTCTTTAGGAGTAAGGGTCGCTAAAATTCAATGGTTTATATTGCAAGGTATGCTTCTGTACCGTGTTTCAAATCTGTGCTCAATGTGCCCCTTTTTAACTTTGAGCACCTGCCCTTCCAAAGGTCTCTCCACAGCCATGGTCAGACTGATGTTTGGTCTCTAAGGATGGAAACACTTAACAGCTGGAACATACCTTTAGAGTCAGACTGTTTCGCAGTTTTTGTGACTTTTTCACTGATGCATGTTTTGCAGACATGAAAACTGGAGACCAGATTCAGATCAGAGAACCTCGACATGCTGAAGAACTTTGTCTGTATAATGCATTAGTGACACTCCTTCTCACTCTCTCAGGCTCTATCAGTGTGTGTCAGAGAGTGTGTGTAAGTGTGTGCTACGACATCAGGATGACATCAGATTCACTCTCCATGTGCTCCAGGAGCTGACTTGTCTGATTCTGACATTACGACCGGGCTAAGGTTGGATATTTTATTTCAACAGAAGAGGAAAGACAGTCATTCATGATGCTTACATCCATCTGAAGATAGTTAGCGTGTAAATATCCCAGAGTCAGTGTTTAGGAGACGCACTATTCAAGCAAGTTGCGTCAGGCTGCAGAATAAAGTGATGGTAATCATTTCAGCTGAATAACTCAAGTGAGAATCACAGCTTGTCTATTGTCGCTTTGCAGTGCGTGGTTTGTCAAATGCTTTTCAATTACTGCCTTTAACTTGAGGCGCTATCACATCCCCATGAAGTGATTTTAATGGAGTTTGGTACAATTGTTTGTTATGCAAGACAGGTCGAAAAGCAGAGAGGAGAAATTCAGCGAGAGGAGGCCTGATACTGAAATGAACTTTGGGAAATGACACGACACGAGCGGCTGAGCAGAGGAGTAGCTGTGGGCTTAGATCAAGTAGCTTGCTGTCACTGGTATTTAACTGAACATGTGTATTGAACGATATGGGGGGGCACTCCTAGGTGTGAGCCTGGAGCTGGAAACATGCGTGCTAGACTATGATTTGGCAGATACAGCATTCTGGGGCCTGATTGCCGCCCCCAACACCCCCAATCAGTCCATCCTGCCCCACTTCTCCCTGCCTCCCTACTTCTCTCCCTGACACATTCAGAGTAACAGTCTCCTCTCTATACGTCCCTAAAGCTCCTGGATCTTCTGAGCACAGGTGCAGGACTGCAGGGCTGCGCCCCACAGGTCCAGGATGCTGAAATGGGAGAGGCAATTCGGCACACATGCAGAATTATGACGCCTCCATTTCTCACACTGACATAATCCCCGTGTTTTATTTGTCCCCTTGTAATTCTTTTTATATCTTGAGCTTATGTTCTTTGGCATCCGTTCAATCCCCACCTCGGGACACAGGGCTCTACCAGGCCCATATGTGTGCCTTGCTCCAGTTAACGCATATTAGTTCCTTTGTAACTGTGACTAAACTGGCACGTCTCAGCTGGGAGATGTGCCGGCTTTGACTGACAGCCCATGTCTGGATCCTCTACTTTGAGTCTCACGCAGGCTTGTCAAACACAGGCTCTGTCAAAGCAGCCCTCACTCTGCTGTCAGGCTCTGAAACAGGGAGAGAGCTGCAGACGGCGCTCACCTCTGACCACGTCTCTGACTTACTTTGCACTGTGTGTGTGTGTGTGTGTGTGTGTGTGTGTAAGAGGGGGAGAAAGAGAGAATTATCTCACACACATGCAGAAGCATGTTGCTGGCATGTTCTTTCTCTCCCCAGAGAAAACACTTGGGGAAAAATTAAGAGAAACATTTCTCATGCCGGCAATATTGCCTGTGAGAGAGAAAAGAGGCAGACTTTTATACCCTGATCAGATCAGTCACTAAAATTACATCCAGAAAGCTTTTCCAATAACAGCATGATATTAGGACTTCAGCACTCTGTTGATGTATGTGATCAGCAGAGAAAATCTGTTAAGTCGGTGCCATGTGATGCCAACAGTCTTAAATATTGTTTTCACAACTGTGCAAGCTAATTACCTTTAATTTTTCATCTGTGCTCCGAGGGTTGTAGGAGACTGTGATTAGTGATTCATTACTTCTCATTACCTGGCCTGTCAAACTGTTGCCTTTACTTATTCAGGTTGATTAGCCATACATGGCCCACCTCTCCCAAAGAGGCCCAGAGAAAGAGAGAGAAATAGAGAGACCTGAAATATAGTCTGCGCACAGGCTCATATAACGGTGATTATGATGATGAGGATGATGATGAGGACCACTACAAGGGCCCAAGTTCAGTAAAGAAAAGCAAGAAAGATCATGGATGGGATGCAAGCTTTTATATGTGCAGACCTTATCACTTTTCTGGTCCTAAAAAGAATAAACTTGCATGCTCTTATCCGTCCTGTTCTGTGCCGCACCTCTGGCCCTGCCTATCCCCACCTGTATGAGCTCATGTATACCCACTACACGTTCACACAGCTCACCGTGGATTCTTACAAAGGCACTTCCTGTTTTTTTATTTCACTTTCAGGAGCTGTCATACTGTCCATCTTTTTATGCAGCCTGGTGATAAACCCTGCATGTCAGCCTTCCCTCCAGAGAACAGTTATTCAAAAGTGTTAGCGAGAGGATCGATTTCTCTGCAGGTGAGCGACGTCGTCTTCAGGTAAAGGTCAGGGTCAGCTGAAGCTAAAAGGGATAAAACACACACATTTTGTTTTTGTGTCTTTCATTTGTCACCACACAGGCTGCTGTGTCAGAGAGAGAGTCGCCTAAAAGAGCCGCAACAAGCTCAAGTATGACATTGAGTGTGATAGTGAGAGGTTAACTGAAACATTCATCACCATTAGTTGTAATTAACCAACTCGGCAGCATTAATTAAAGGGCCCTGCTTTAAGGGAAACCCAGTCTAATGAGGCGCTTTGACAGGATGAGGCCTCAGGGATGGTCCATGTCAAGAGGGCTGTTGAAGGGGCACCAGGGACAGAATTTACACAAAACTGCAAATTTGGGAGCATTTCTGCCTCTTTTCACCCAACTCTGTGCCCTGACCTTGGTCACGTCAGGAGTCGGTCAGGTCCGGCCTGATCCAGCTTGGCACGGCTCTGGAGACTATTGACAGGTATGACAGGCCTCCGATTAGCCAGTCAGCTGCAGGCCTGGACCTTGTCACCTGTCAGGTGGAGAGATGAAGGCTGAGTGAGCAGAGGAGGGAAGTTGAGGTGAAAAAAAGGAATGGTGGCAGTGAGGTTTTGGCGCTGAGGGCGTAAACTAAGAAACAAGACTGCTGCTATAAAAACCACATGTACATCAGGTCACCTGCAGAAGTGTTTATGAAGCACTCCATCGTAAGAGGCAGAGGATGACGAATGTGCTCCCAAAAATCCTGTGATTGGATCAGGGATTAAGGGGCTGCCGTGTCTCAGAGGGAAAACAGTCAGGAGACCGACAGATAGACAGACAGTGTGGAAGAAAGAGGGAGAGATAGAAGGAGAGGAGAGGGTGGCAGGGGGACAGTAAACGAATGTCAGACTGCCCAGGCAGGAGACAGAGTGGCAGAGTGGGTGGGCTTTGACAGACACATCTCACACAGGCTGACAGCTCCGTCAATAGCCCCAGGATGGCTGCCCTGATTGACAGCTAGCAGGTGGCGCATGAATGGAGTTGTCAGGCCGGCTGTCAGTCAAAGTCACATCGCTGTGGCTACGAGGCCCCGGCTGAACAGGCACACAGCTGCCCAAGGTGATCTCTGGCTGTGCAGGCAGACTTGTGGCACGGAGGCTAAAACCACTGCACACGTCAGGAGGAGCATGCTACAGCTCTGCAGACATCTGAACACTAGTTTGCTCTAACATGGCTGTTTGCACTCCATTCACAGAAAAAAGGATTTGAATGTCCTATCAATGAATCTCTGCAGATTTTCCATTTCTTTGGTTCCCCTTAATTGAGCATTGTTCCAGCACGAGGGCATGAAGCATAGGAGTTAATGGGCAATAATTATATGTGAGAGAGCCTTTCTCCCTGGAGTGGAATCCAGAACAAATGGAGGCTCCGATGTGCAACATTCAGCTTCATTACATCTGCTACGATTAAAGCCCGAACATCTGGCACCACATCCTGACAGATAGACAAGACTTCTGGACTGGAAGGGAAACTGAGCGATATTTACAAAAACCTAACACGGGGTATTTACTGGATGAGAGAACAAGTGCTGTGGGCAGGCGGGCACATTCTCCCAATCAGACAGGTGTTGATCTAATGGATGCACGCAGACAGGAGGAAAAGGTTTAGGCTCTGACAAAATGAGTGGCAACAGACATCCTGGTTACACTTTCACATCACATGGACTTTATTATCATTATTATTATCATTATTATTATTATTATTATTATTATTATTATTATTATAGGCAGCTCCTGTGCTACAGATAAATACACACTGTGGCTCTTCAAGTAAACACTGGAATGTACATCAAGCTTGGTTGTGAACATGATTTTGAACAATTTCCATCATCCTAACCCTGTAGAGGTGAAGCTAAAACAATAATCATAACTGTCTGTGTCTGCTGTTGCCAAGACAACATCAAGTCCCACAGAGTGATGTCATGCCAATCTGGTCTCTACCCAGTGCTTGTTTATCTCCTGCCTTGCTCTGAGGCAGTCTGGAGGGCCTCTGGGGTGCGTGGGAGCGGCGAAGGCGCCGGTCAGGGTACAGGCTGTTGTCAAAGGGCTTGCGATGAACGCAGAGGACATGTGTCTTCAGGTTGCCTTTCTGGGAGGCGCTGTAGGGGCAGTATCTGCACTGGAAGGGCTTCAGGGCTGGAGAAGGGGAGAAAAAGACAGGGAGAAGGGATTTAGTGGTGAGTTAGAGCCGGAGTTTGACGACCTGGTGAAAAAGTACAACAGTGAGCATCAACCTCAGACTTTAGGACAATTATTTCAGTTTATTTTTGTAGTCAAATGGAATACTGACAATAACAGAGGTCGTGATGTCAGGAGTCCTACTGAGAGGCAGCTTTTAGCCTGAGGAGGAAACACAACAAGAGTTGGCTCTACGCGTATTCAACAGGAGGCAGAGACTGACATCTTCATGCACAGGCTGAAGAAAAAAGAAGCTGATCAGTTTCAATTTAGAAATAAGTTGTATCTTAAAAAAATGTTAACATTGGAGTTAAACAGTTAGAGTTCTGTGAAACACATATGATTATCATTCTGAACACAGAGCCAGGTCTATCATCCAATATTTAAGTCTAGATGTTTGCAAGTGAGGAGTTTGACCAGAGAGGAAATAAAACCACTTACACTCATGGCAGAGTTCACCAAGAATCAAACAAGTTTCCTTTAACCCCAAAATACAGAGACCTGAAAGTTCTCATTCATTGCAACACATTTCCTGCTCACCACATACAAACAGACTCACACAGACACACACTCACGCAGACAAATAAACACCCAAACACACACACACACACACACACACACCACCACACAAGTGTTGAGCTGAGGAATGACAGACGTCTGCAGCTGGGAGGCGAGGCATGCCAAAACTTCCTGCCTGTCCCGCTCTTTAGCTCTATGACTCCTATACAAACACAAAGACGGGACACGGCAGCAGCACAGACTGTAACTTTAAAAAAAGGAACCACAAACACGGCACTCATAACTTTCACAAGTTAAGCTGACCTCAATAAAAAACCATCCTGACACCACAGCCTGGAGGAGTTTCTTAGATCAAAACCCAAATGCCTCTGAGTGACACATTTACCTGTGTGTGTGTGTGTGTGTGTGTGTGTGTGTGTGTGTGTGTGTGTGTCACAGCTCTGTCCTTGCTGCTATTTTTGAAATGTTACCTCATGATGACTCTTTCTCTCTCCTCTGTCCAGCTCTTCACTGTGTTTCTCTGTGATTCATGCTTACAGTAAACCATTATGTGTTGATGTCATTTGACATCACTTCCCAAAAACTGGAGGCTGTCTCAGCCTTTTCACCCCCTCCCTCTTCCTCTCCTCTTCCTTTTCTTTCTTCCTCATCAGAGCTCAGACAGCTGTAGGCAGCCGGGAACTGGCTTCACATCTACATAAAAAAGGTGTTTTTTGGGTGGGGGGTGGGAAAACTCACAGAAGGTGTGAGCAATAAAAGGTAATGCTCCATCTGTTGGTGTATAATAACCTGATGGCCATAAAGGACACACATCCGCACACACTCACATGCACTCACTCACACACACACAGCAGTCATAAAGAGGAGAAGACCTGACAGATCTGAAAACCATCAAGATGGCACAGAGAGGGTGTATGAGAGAGAGAGAGAGAAAAGGGGGCATTCTAAGAACAACAGCAAAAAAAAAGATATTGATAAAATGCAGGAACAGAGCATTCTCAGAGGTGCGTGCAGAGGGGTATCAGGGCTGAGTCAAATATGATTGGTCGTTTTAGTGCTGTCCTGAAACCGTAAATGATAACAGTCTACTTCCTCTGATAGGCAGGGCTTGTTTTTAAACCAACTCTAAGAGCTTTGATAGGACCACAGACCATATAAAGCGGACACAGTCTCAGTGATGCCACCTGCTGGTGACTGTGGAGGCTCTTTTGTAAAATTCTCAGTTGGATCAGTCTAGAGACAGGCTGAGGTGGAGATGCGTCCTCAAGACTTGGTTTGTGGCGACAGACATGGAACATGTTACTGAACGCTGAAAGTTTGTCTTTCACCCATTTCTACAAAAGGCAGCAGCACAACAAACATGTTTTAGCATTTAAAACAGAGACATCCACCTAAGAGGGAAAAGTGTCATTCTTAACAAGGGGGGAAATAGTGCTATATCCAACAAACTCCTGCTAAAAAAGCAACTCACTGTGGGGGGAATCATTCACCCAAGGCACCAAGTATGATTAATTGAATTAATCCCTTTTAGAGTATTTCTCTGTCTGATCACCTGTGCGAGTGGCTGAATATATATTGACAGAATATTAACAGAGTGGGACTTAACATCCTTGATGAGTATGACGATTTAAAGTAATCCGATCAGTTCAGTGGCCATTGATTTTTATCCTAACTGTAGAATCCATCCATCCGTTTTCTATCCTGCTATTCAGGGTCGCGGGTGGCTGGAGCCTATCCCAGCTGTCATTGGGCAAGAGGCAGGGTACACCCTGGATTGGTTGCCAGTCAATCGCAGGGCTGACACAGAAACAACCATTTACGCTCACACTCACACCTACAGGCAAATTAGAACAATCAATTCATCTAACGTGGGCATGTTATTGGACTGTGGAAGGAAGCCGGAGAGAACCCAGGCATGCAAGGGGAGAAACCCCACACCGAAAGGCCCACCTTGCCCGATTGGGAAATCGAACCAGCGACCTTCTTGATGTGAGGCTGAAGCGCTACCCGCTGCACCACCGTGCAGCCCTAGCTGTAGAATCCTGATACCTAAAAGCCAGTTTCACTTCCCCGAAAGCCTGTTTCGGTTCCTTGAAGCCTGTTTCACTTTCCAAAAGCCTGTTTCACTTTCTGAAAGCCAGTTTCACTTCCCGAAAGTTTTTTTTTTCACTTTCTAAAAGCCTGTTTCACTTTCTAAAAGCTTGTTTCACTTCCCAAGAGCTTGTTTCACTTCCCAAGAGCTTGTTTCACTTCCTAAGAGCTTGTTTCATTTCCTGAAAGCTTGTTTCACTTCCAAAAAGCCTGTTTCACTTCCTGGAGCCTGTTTCACTACCTGATCTGTACAGGAAACCCAAACTGTCTGTGCACTTACAGAGCTCGTCTACATCTGCTTGTCAGCCTCCCAACCCATTTCACGGCCGCAATGCATCAGGCAACAAGATTTGTACTACACAATTGCAACACATGTAATTTTCCCCTTGCAAAAATGTTATTTGAATTTGAGAAATGACAACATGATAAATCTTTTTAATGAAAACAAATAAATTATTTCAAAATACTGAAAATTGTGAGGCAATATTTATAATCTATAATAATACAGCAGCTCTCAAAGCTGCTAAAGCTATTGTTGGTCATCTTTGGCAAACATTGATGTTTGACCGAGGATAAGTGTGTTCTATGAGCGTACTGAGTCTGTCAGCTTTGGTTGCTGCAAATAAAGATTTGAAATTCGTCTGAGAGTTTGAAGAACTGTCCTGTTATTGAGGGCGTCCAGTAAAAATGATCATGAGTAGGACCAATTCTAACATTAAATCAGCATAGATAAATTTCAGAGCTATGTGGTTTAATTAGGTTTAATCTGAAGCATACACTGTATAGTCAGTGGACGCAATGACACTCAGCTCTAACTGAAGCTTCCAAACAGATGCCCCGATCCCTGGTGTCTGGCTGCCACTACAGGTCATAAACCCCTCCTCCCAATGCATTCCAGAAGTGAGTTGGGAAAACTTTAAAAACCTATTACACTTTGTAGAAATGTTTCTTATATCCATATGCTGAGGTGGTACGAAGATGTTATTTAGCTGCATTGTGTACAAGTCTTACTTTTTTACTGAGGATTTGGTTTTTCATGAGTAATAGACATTAAAAAACCGAGTTTAAAGATTTGTTTTGCGGTTTTGCGGTGATTGACAGCCTTCATGAGTAGTTTTTATCGGGGATATAGGAAACTTTGAAAGAGAGCCAAAAAGAGAGAACACTTCTAAAAGAAAAAGAAATTTCCTTTTTATCTTTTTTTTTGTCTCAGCTCCACCCAAATTCTCTACTGCGCAGACTCTGGCTGCACAATGGTGGCCGAATCCGCCAGTAAGGCGTTTTTTTTCTGCTTTTTTGGCTTTTTCTCAGAAAATATGAAGGACACCACAAAAACCTTTCTGTTGCTCATGCTTAGTGGTTAGGAGAAGACATTTACTTAAAAAAACAAAAGTTTACTCTTTTCAAATCATAATGACAACAGAAAGTACCAAAATGACCCTGCTCAAAAGTTTACATCCTCCCGTACTTCATACCTTGTATTTCCCCCTTTAAAATCAATGACAGCTTGAAATCTTCTATGGATGAGGGTCTTTATTTCCTCAGAGGATAAAAACTGCCCATTCTTCTTGGCAAAACGCCTCCAGGTCTCGTAAATTCTTGTACTGTCTTGCATGAACTGCAGGTTTGAGATCTCTCCAGAGTGGCTCAATGATTTTGAGGTCAGGAGACTGAGATGACCACCCCAGTATTGTATTCTCCTGTAGCCAATGGCAGGGCCACTTGGCCTTGTGTTTTGGATCATTGGGCTTCATTCACAAGCAGTGCTTCATAAATGTTTTCTGACCTGGATTTCTTCTTACTTTGCAAAAAAATTTAGAACTCCCTCAGACCATGTGTACGCACAAATAATGAACGATCAGCCTCCTAAAAAACTGAAAACATAGACTCTTTTTACCAAAAGAATAACATTTAAAAGCTACTTTAAGTAAAAGAAAAAAAGCCTTCAATAGAATTCATAAGAAAGACTGTGCATTGGCTAAATTTATTAAATAACCATGAAACTGACACCATTTCATCCTCATCATGCTTATAATTTTGAATCTGAAATAAAAATCTTAGTTAACATTAGAAATATAATCATATGCATACTATAAAATCAAATTTTTTAAGTTAAATAAATTGTCCCTGTTCTGACAAACAGTGCCATAAATTTGTGCTAACTGAATGAGGATGTAAAACAGTTTGCTTTTTTTTATGACTAAAGACAATTTCTGAGCAAATGACGCACACACAGCTACACTGTCCAACTCAGACTTATTTATTTGTTTGAAAAAATATCCAGCGGCTGTTTTGATGTGTCATTTATGTTTGGGATACCTGGTATGATTTCCCTCACAGCACCAGGAGAGTCAGCTGATCATTTATCACCTCACCCGTCAGAAAGCCCGTCTGCTGACGAGATCCCACGTGAGGAACTGGAAGAATGATGGAACGTGCCAGTTGATTTAGAATGATTCTGATGCATTAACATACACACGGTGGTGCAAGAAAAAACAATGGCTGGTATGCACGTGTCATGAATCTGATGGTGATTTTGCGTACTTTCACATTTTGTGCAGAGCGTAAGAACATTTCTACGCATTTATTAGTGAATGAGGCCCATTGTCATGTTAGAACGTCCAAGTATGTCTCATGTGCAGCTTCTGGGCTGCTGAGTGTAAATCATACTCCAGTATTTTCTGATAACATGCTGCTTTCATCTCACCATCAGTTTTGACTAATTTTTCTGAGCCTTTGTAGCTCACACATCCCCAAAACATCAGTGATCCACCTCCGTGTTTTACAGTAGGAATGGTGGACCTTTCATCATAGGCCTTGTTGACTCCTCTCTGAATGTAACATTTATGGTTGTGGCCAAAAAGTTCAATTTTGGTCTCATCACTCCAAATAACTTGTTCCAGAAGTTCTGAGGCTTTTTTCTGTGCTTTTTGACCATAGGCTGTATGAAACATGGAAAAAGTCTCTGTGACATCACCCGTCTGATCTTAATAGATCAGGCCCTTCGGTAGAAATGGCTTTCTTCCGTCCACTCGAACATGTAGCCCATTTTTTCTGAAGTACCTCCTATGCGCATCTTAAATTTTTTCAGAGATTCCTGTGTTTCAGCTAGAGTTATTTGTTGGGGTCTTTTTTCCCTGAAAATTTCCCTGGCATTTGTGGCTGAAATTTTTGTTGGTCTACCCGACCGTGGTTTTGTCTCAACAGTCTCTCATTTCTACTTTTTAATTAGAGTTTGGACACTGCTTAATGGCATCCTCAGTTCCTTGGATATCTTTTTTATATCTTTATCTTCCTTTTGGATATCTAACCCCTTCTTGTTTTGTATAGTTCAATTAACTTTTCCTGAAAATCCTTTGACATTTTTTTTTTTTGCTTTGCCCATGACCAGAGATGTCAATGCAGCACTGAGTAAAGATGCATGTGTCTGTCAAGACCACAGAAACTCACTGACCTTTTATACACACACACTGATTACAAGTAAACAGATCACAGGTGGGGATGGTTACCTTTAGAAGCCATTTAATCCCATTTGTGTCAACTTGTGTGAATGTGATCAGGACAAAATCACCAGGGGATATAAACCTTTGACCAGGATCATTTTAGACATTTTTGTTATCATTATGATTTGAAAGGAGTAAACTCTTTTTTTTCTTTTCTTTTTTTTTTTTTAGTAAATGTCTTCACCCAACCACTAACCACGAGTGACAGAAAGGTTATTGTGTCATCATTCATATTTTCTGAGAAAAGGTCAATACAAAGAAATTATGCTGGGAGGTGTAAACTTTTTAGCACAAGAGTAAAAACAGTCAACAATCTGAAGCTGGTCCGAGACAATTATACAGACCATGCCCCCACCCCCCAGCCCGGACTACCAGTAGTCATAATTTGTTTTTCTTTATTTTTTTCTTAATTAAGTAAACAGTGTCCATCAGTGTTAGAGTATTTTATGGGAAGAGAAAAAGAAAGTATACTGCACTTTTTTAATTGCAATTTTTGGCTTGACATTTTGGTGGCATATTTCAAATAAGTCTCACTACAACACATTTTAACATGGTTTGAATAATTTTAACTTTGTCAAAGTTTAGTAGTTAATCATTTAAATGATGTCCTCCATTGTGGACATTTGTAATTACTTCCTCCATTTTGTTTTTGTGTTTTTCTTCCAAATTACAAGAAAATGGGTCATTCTGAATGCCTCTTGCACTTGAAAATAGACAGTAATTGTGTTTTTTTCCCTTTTTTGACCTGGCAATCAACAACTCATGGCTCCAGTATAAGAGTGACCATTGAAGTTCCTTGAGCTCAAACTGTTCCTTGGTGGAGAATTGATTATTCAGGTGCATGCCAGAATCCCAAGTGACCGCAAAGATGACTACACCCCCCTGCTCCCACCCCACCCCCTCTGTGATGTGCACAAAATGTTAAGTAATTGGCCATGGTACCTATTAGACTATAAATGAAGTGATGGTTTAAATCTACTTCATATATGTGATCTCTTTCTAATCAAGTTTAATATGGAGGATGAAACCACTGTTATTTCATTACATTTACATATACATTTACATATTTACACATATACATTTGGAGAGAGTAAATGTTAAATTTTGTTAACAATTCATTTAAATTGATTTTGATGATTTGTTTGAAACACAACTTTTCTGCCTTGCTTTTAGCTCAGTTTGAGGTGTTGGTTTTGTTGGTTTTATTGCTTTTATTGCTTTTACGGTTTCTTTTACTGTTTTTATTGATTTGTTGTTTTTATTATTTTTATTGTTTGTACACACTGATTTGTTTCTTAATTACCTCTGCTAGTTTAGGACTGTGTACAGCACTTTGGCCAACTCTATTGTATTTTAAAGTGCTTTATAAATAAAGCTGAGTTGAGTTGAGTTGAGTTGAGTTGATGAAAGAACCATATGTGTCAATTTTTAAAAATACTCTGTAAAGTGGGGAACAGAAAAAAAATATGAACCAGTTAATACAATTCTTTTTATGCTCATGTGAGTCTGTGTTTTGATAGTGACAAATTTTGGGAGACGAAAGACATTAAGGGAAAGTTAGACAATAGAATGTGAAAGTTGACTTTTACTATAAATGTTCCCCAAGACCTGGTGCAACATGAATATGGTAAAAGTTTTTCCCAAACTAGATATAAATTTCACACAAATTCCAGCCCTGAATTTGGCCTACTTCTATAGAATGGCCCATATTAATTTCTAAAATGCTAAACTAGAAGTGACCCATTTTCATTTTTTAATAGAATGCTGTCACCTGTGAAAAAAGGATTGAAACAACATAATTTTTTTTTATTATTGATTATTTTTACTTTTATTAAATATATCTAATATTTTACTATTGATAATAATGAAAAGAACACATACACACCCGCACACACACACGCAAACACACACACACACACATACACACACAAAAAATGCTTAAATGAATTCCTTGCTGAAATAAAATCACTTTTCTCTTCCCCTGCTTAATCTGGTTCACTTCCCTCTATATATATATATATATATATATATATATATATATATATATATATATATATATATATATATGGGTCAATGACAAAAAGAGGGTCTAAAAACTTATTTTTAAAAAGTTCTTTGAAAATGGATAAAAAACATATTTCTGAAAGAAGAATTATGTTTTCTAACAGATTTCAGTAGTTGACCAACATTTCAAAGTTTTTAGGTTAATTATTTTTTAGTATTTTTAATTTGAGCACCCAAAAATGTCAGGTGGCGCAACCAAATATATGAAAATATATTTATATGTTCCTGTTATTTTTTCTGTGTTAAATTATTGGCAAGTCTGTCTCAAGTTTCTGTCGTGACTCATACATTTTCATTTTGTGTGTTTCATTTGTTTTATTTATGAATAAGATAAATAATTTTATGTTAAAATAACAATTCACATTATTACATTGGTTGTACCACCTGACATGGAAATTGTTCCAGTCACCAATGAACTGAAAAAAACCTTTTTCATCAGTATTTCAGAGAAATCTACAAACTTTTCCACTTGGTCACAAATGTCATTTGGGGTCCTCTGGCTGATGCAGTTTCCTGTTTTATTCTCTTCACTTTAAAATAAAAGTCTAATGTTACAGTTGCACCACCCTGACATTTGACAAGGTGAAAACTACAGGACAAAAGTTTTTTTAATTTCCTAACAGCTTTAAAATTCTTTTCATTTGCAAAGAATGTTTTATTTAAAAAGGTTCAAGCATAAAATAATGCCACTGTAATTTTAATTTCCATTTACAATAATTGACATTCAATTTTTAGAGTTTAATTACTATGGATACTTGTCAGGACGGTTGCACCACCTGACATGTTGGGGTTTTGAGGTACCAAAACACAAAAAAACATGTTATATTTTAATAGTTTAAAGATGTGTTCAAATAAGACAGGTTTCATAGAATAAAGAAATGCATGTAATGAAATACTCAATTCATGATGTATGGAAATATTGCACTCGGACACAAAAAAAGGGACGTCACGTCATCGCCCTATATATATATATATATATATATATATACATATATATATACATATACACTTAAGCCCAAAATTATTCACACCCCTGTCAAATACAAGGGATTCCTTAATTTTTTTCAGTTACAAATTATTATTTCATCCCAGATTTGACATAAAAAGTATATGCCGGCAAGTCTGGAACCATGACCAGTTATTTTATGTGAGGTAACACTGTAAAAGGTGTTAAATCAAACTTTGACAAAAAGTCACCATGGCCTAAAATTATTCATACCTCAGAGATACTATGACCAATAGCCACAGGATGTTTAAACAAACTATCGTCTCTAGGGGTCTAAGTGTTTAATATTGTTTTCAATGTTTCTGAATTTTGTATTTTGGTTTTTAACCAGTTTTTGGACTATAAAAGGCGACTTGCCATGGCGAAGACCAAAGAGCTCAGTGAGGACTTGAGAACACGCATTGTAAATGCCAAAAAGGAAGGGAAAGGGTACAAAAAAATTGCCAAACAATTTCAGGTGTCAGTAGCAACGGTGTAAAGTATCATCCTAAAGTACAAAAAATTTCACACAGTCAAAAACCTCAAAGGACGTGGTCGGAAGTCTATAGTATCACCTCGGCTTGCCAGAAAGATCAAGCGGGATGTTGAAAACAACCCAAGGACTACTACCAAGGCTGTCCTGAAGGAATTGAGTTCAAGTGGAGTGACTCTATCAAGGCAGACACTCCAGCGGGTACTGCACCAAAATGGCCTCTATGGACGTCGACCAAGAAAGACTCCCCTGCTTCAACCAAAGCATGTAAAAGCTCGTCTGACCTTTGCAAAGACTTACTTAAAAGAAGACGAAAGCTTCTGGTCATCTGTTCTGTGGTCAGATGAAACGAAAATCGAGCTTTTTGGGCACAGAGATGTGGCTTTCATCTGGAGAAAAAAGGTTGAAGCCTACAAACCAAAAAACACAGTTCCTACTGTTAAATATGGAGGTGGAAGCATTATGCTGTGGGGCTGCTTCTCTGCAAATGGGCCTGGCAACTTGGTTAAAGTGGAAGGAATCATGAGGAAAGAGCAGTACATCAAGATTCTTGAAGAAAACCTCAAGCAGGCAGCAGAGAACCTGAACCTGGGGGAGCGTTGGACCTATCAGCAGGACAATGATCCGAAGCATACGGCCAAGGTGGTGAAAAAATGGTTCCAGGACAATGATATTAACGTTATGAAGTGGCCAAGTCAGAGTCCTGATTTAAACCCCATCGAGAACTTATGGACTGAGCTCAAGAAACAGGTGACAGCATGGAAACCCTCCAACCTCAAAGATCTGGAAAAATTTGCAAAGGAAGAATGGTCCAGAATTCCTGCAGATACTTGCAAGAAGCTTGTAAGCAATTATAAAAATCGTTTGGAGGCTGTGATAAAAAATAAGGGGTTTGCAATTGATTATTGAGACAGGGTATGAATAATTTTGGACACTGCGATTTTTCATTTTCACCCTGTTTAAGATGTTTATTTACATTTTCTATCTTAAATAAATTAGTTATGGCTTCAGACTTTCTTGTGTGTCCTATTTAAGTAAAATTTGAAGTGAAACACTAATTTGTAACTGAAAAAAATAAGAAATTCTTTGTATTTGATAAGGGTATGAACAATTTTGGGCTTAAGTGTATGTATATTTACTAGAGCCATTTGACTTACATTGTTTGATTATTTTTATTATTATTGTTATTGTTATTTTGATTTAATTGATCAAGTGAAGTTTAGGTGGCTTTAAACAAGTTGCGCAGGGTGCTCCGCCCATATAGGTGAAAAGGTGGGCAGGTGTGGCGCTGCTGATTAGACAGGGGAGAGCCATACTGTTTTTAGACCGCTCTCTCGCCTTTTGCTAAGCCCCTTTTCATTATTCTGAGAAAGTTTTGATTTGTTGTAAGACACTGCAAGCTACCATTAAATGAGTGATGAACTGGAATGCTTGGATTGTATTATTAGAGCATGTACGGACCGCAGGTCTCTCCTGAATCAAAGAAGGGTGGCTGCCCACCAAAACGCTGCCACAATATTCTTGACCTTTCATTTAAAGTATCCATTATGCTTCATCTGGCAATCTCTTTTTATATAATCAACCAAAATATTACTATGTGCGAGGCTGCATGGTGGCGCAGCGGGTAGCGCAGCAGACTCACAGCGAGACGGTCACCAGTTCGATGCACCGTTCAGGCATTGTGGGCCTTTCTGTGTAGAGTTTGCATGTTCGCCCCGTGCATGCGTGGGTTCTCTCCATGTACTTCACCTTTCTCCCACAGACCATAAAAACATGCCCATGTCAGGTTAATTGATTATTCTAAATTGCCTGTAGGTGTGAGTGTGTGCGTGAATGGTTGTTGTTTGTCTATATGTCAGCCCTGCGATTGACTGGCGACCAGTCCAGGGTGTACCCTGCCTCTCAACCAGTGACAGCAGGGATAGGCTCCAGGATGGATGGATTAAGATGTGCCCATGGTTTGTTTTGTATATCTGTGATTAAGTCAAACACTACAAAAAAACACATAAGTTGCAGTTCCATGTTCTTGAAACTAAAAACCAGAGAGAGAGACAAAAGAGAGCCAACAGTCATATTACGGACTTCACTAAAAGCAGAAAATAGGACGCAGTGCTTACAACCCCACAACCATTTGTATGAAGTAGGAAGAAGGTAGTTTGGAGAACAGCCACTTTTGCTTTCTATCAGCCTGTTTTTCTTTTTGAGAGACGATTTCACCTCCTGAAAGACTATTTCACTTCTCTAATGGCTGTTTCACTTCCTATAAGCCTGTTTCACTTCCTGAAAGGCTGTTTCACACCCTGAAATCCCATTTTTCTTCCCGTAGGCCTTGTTACTACCTGATCCACACCAGTAACCCAACCCATTCTGCCCATGTCCAGAACTCATCTGTATCTGCTCATGAGCCCATCAACCCTTTTTGATGGCAGGAATACATCAGGCAACTGATTTTTTTCTGCATCAAATTATCATTCTTTGTTTGTCTACCATTCTATGCTGCAGTATGTTTCCTGTCTTAAAATATATGTATGTGTATTTGGTTTAATTGAAAATAAAGAAATAAAAGGGATGATTGGAATTGTGGCGATGATGATGCTACTCCCAATGGAGATGTCGAGGACGAATAATTTAAAGAAACTTTGTTCAGGGTTTTTTCTGTGTTCTGAACCATTAAACTCACAGAAAACTGAGGCCTTTAACTTTCTGAGCTCTGCTTCATTCAGAAGTAGTTCTCCTTTGAGCGAAAATAATGAAACTAATGTCATAATATTTTGATTCTGTGTTTAGCAATTTGAGTTGATTGTATTGAACCTGCATTTCCTTAGTTTTATGTACATCAGATTTCAATGCCACATTGTTTGTATTGCAATTTTGTTAATTTAAAAAAAATCCCGGCGTGTGACATCACAGAGGCTCTGTTGTAAAAAAATTGGGAGTGAAGGTAGTGATATAATCCACACACATGCGTAGAATGGTTTGGGTCACTGGTACTGATCAGGTAGTGACAGGTCTGTTTTGCTTCCTGAAAGCAGATTTTACTTCTGGAAAGCCTGATTGTTGTTTTGAAGGCCTGTTTGTTCATAAAAAAAGCAAAAAGTCTCATGTCAACATCAGTGGCTTGTTGCCTTCCTTGTCCCCCACATCCCTGTCTCATAAGTCCGTCTATCCTTCCCCCTTCTCTTATATTACTCCCCAGAGAGGACAGAGGAGATCCAAGAGAGGGCAATCTCAAAACAAGTTCCATTAATCACAAGCAAAAGTCTGATACAACTAATATTTTACAATTAGAGGAGACCGCAGTGAGCTCTAAGTCATCCATCTCTACACCACACCATCCTTAATCACAGGCTGCAGAGCCACAGGGTTTTTTTTGTTTTTTGTTTTTTTTTTCCCCCCTTGTCCTGTTCACCATCACAACAACAGAATTGTGGTCCAGCTGCCATATTTTGCAGAGCACATTTTACTTTGCCAAGAGGAGCCGTTTGTGTATAAGGCTCCCCTTGAGTTTTAAATGTTATTTTTTATTAGTGTTTTGTAGTTTCTCTTTTCTGTACATTGCCAAGGTGAAAGGTTACTACCTGAACAGACTAGGGTGAAAACAGATGAGGGATAGTGACAGAGAGAAAGAGCGTAGAGAGAGAGAAGGAGTTAGACAGAGAGGGAGAGATAAACAATAAAACAACGGAAGAGAACAACCACAACAACTGGATGAGTGAATACGGACAGGAGATCTAAAACCAGCAGCTAATCCTGCAAAGAAAACAAGGGGAGAAAAAGAAAAACAACAGACAAAAAAAAAAAGAAACACGGTATCCGAGGTCTTTGACACCACAATATCACTAGGAGCACCTGTGAAGAGATGAACTGGAGGCCCAGCCCACGAGAGGACAGGAACAGCCTTGGCAGCCACCCACCCTGGGCCGGAGCCCGCCTCCAGCGCTCGCAGCCAGGCCTCAGAGACCATGGTGCCCTCCCTCCCCAGAACCCAACGCCCCCCGATCCCAACCCCTTAGGACCCCCCTCCCCTCCATACCCTAGCCCACCAACCCTCCCTGGAACCCTAGCCCTCACCCCACTAGTGTGGGCCAGAGAACAATTCAGCCGAAGACACTCACAGACAAGGACAACCACATCATTCAGACCACACTGCCCATTCACCCAACTACACAATAGTGTTGGGCCGATACCAATACCAGATCGGTATCGGGTGCCGATCTGAATTAATTTACGGATCGGCAAGTATCGGAGCATGAGGCATTAAATCCAAACCGATATTAAACAAATAGTGGCCTGTGCTGCAGCCTGCAGCGTTCCTTCACTCTCACACAGCATGTGCAGGAGGCGTAGTCTTAACGTGGTGACGCACATATACAGCGCTGTGCAAGCACGCTGGCAGAACAGAGGGAGGAGGGGTGTTTTGGTTGTGAGCGGCGGGATCGGCGCAGCATGTACTCTCAAGTGTGGAATTTCTTTTTCACTTGAGATGCCAAAAAGTAGCCACGCAAAGTGCAATGTGTGTAAAACAATGGTACCAATGGGTGGAAAGAGCGTTTTGACCAAGCGACAACCTCCGGTCTGAAAAAATGAGACAACGCGGAAGTGCTATAAAGCTGCTGTTCCTCCGGTGACCGCTTGAGGCTGGCTCCAGAAGCACCAGAAGTACTGTACAAGCAGACGGGAAAAAGGCCATTTTCAGAGCTGAAATCTGCGTATTTAAAGCCTGGTACAAACTCTGTCTCCCGTCTGGATCGCTAATTTTGCTAACGGCACACACTGTAGGGGGGGGGGTGAATTTTTTTCTATTTCGGCCGTTTGGAAGATATTAGGATCGAGAGCTTACCCAATCAGAGCCACAGCTCAGATCACGTGACTGACGGGCGCCCAATAGCTGTGACTTTGGGCACCTGCACTCGTCCCATTTCCAATATGGCCGCGCCAGTCGTTTAGCCTCAAAACAGAGCTGCAGTAACAGACGGGTGACGTCACGGAGACTACGTCCATGTTTTATACAGTCTATGGTTTCGACGTACAACACCACCAATTCGGTCAAGCATCTAAAAAGTAAGCACACGAAAGAACACGGGGAGCTGATACAACTCCAGGCTAAACAACAACACACACAGCAGAGGGTCGAGGCTTCTTTCAGAAAGCGTGAAAAACTTCCAGGAGACCGCCATGTATGTTCAAGTTGCATGTAGTCCTAGAACATACCATGCCATTGCATATTGCACTCAGGTTGTTGCAACGCTATTTAACGAATGGCTTGAAATTGAGAATTATATTTTTTTTGTGTGTTTTACTTCTATATACAGTCAATGGTTTTACTATGTTGCCCACTGTATGGGTATGGATTGGGTATCGGCACAATTTAATTTTAAAATATCGGATCGGAATGTAAAAAAAGCGACACAACAACATGACACTACGACACAACAACACAACGACGCTACAACACAACGATGCTCCAACACAACGCTACAACAGGACAGCGACACACCAACAACATGAGATCACGACACAAAAACACAACGACGCCACAACACAATGATGCTCCAATACGACAGCGACACCACAACACTACACTTTTTTTTTTTCTCTCTCTTTCTTATATCGCCCATATGAATATATATTTTTACCTCTCCTCTCTTCGAGGTAGAGCAATTGACGCCACAGGCAGGTCTGGACTGGGACAAAAAATCGGCCCTGGCATTTTGGACCGGACTGGCCTTCCATGTGCGGGACCCCCCCCCCTAAAAAACCCACCCAAAAAACCATAACATTCCACCACTCCGTCACAGTAATTCATTCTAAAGCATTATTCATCTTTTTGGGTTGGCTGATGTGTTCCAGGGAGGGAAAAAAAGATGAAGAGAAATTTTTGGCGACTATTTGGCGAAACTGGCTAAATGAAATAATAACAATTATTTTTCTTTAAGCTGTAACCTCTAATCCTGTGGGTTTTTTTCATAACACACAAACACGCAAAAATAAACAATATTTTTTGGAGTATGGGCTTACACAATTTATGGCCCCACTGCTATATAAATCAGTGCTCTGGTTGGGGCACCCCAGTCTAAAAGTCTGGACACGCCCCTGCTAAAGTGTGCTCGTAGCCTGCGTTATGTTGCTCTGCTCATCAAGGGATGGATTTATGCAAAATGGAGGGTTCAGCAACTTCAGCTCGTGGAATAGGTGGTGTTACAGTAACAGGTGGGACTCTACTTTCCCCGAGGTAAAAGTCAAACAACTTCTCAAGCGCTTACGGAGACCTCCCCTCCGGAAGGCGAGCCGTCGTGGTGGCGGCACTAGGCACCCCAGTTCCCCAGGGTCCTCCCCTGGGCAGGGGGGACCGGGACCACCCAGAGCCTGGGACCGTAGTGGCCAGGGCCCCCAGCGCGCCCCAGATCGTCCATACGCTCCACACCTCATGAAGAGAGGAGAGGGATATCAATATTAATAGTACTAACAATACTAACACTAGTAATAATAGTAATAATAACAATATTGAATAATAATAATAATAATAGCAGTTATTATAATAATAGTAGCAATAACAAAAAGACAAGAAGACAAATAGACAAATAGACAAGTGCACATACAGGCAAACCCACAAAAACTATTACACCCACTCACACATGTACCCACCACCAGTGTAAGGGCTGAATTGTCCCACGCCTGCTCAGACCCCCCTCACCCCACCCCACCCCACCCCACCCTGTCCCGCCCTACCCTACCCTGCCCCACCCTACCCCACCCTGTCCCGCCCTACCCTACC